>VXCM01007769.1:0-19970 GCA_014773175.1 Lucifuga dentata | reverse complement strand
GTGTGTGTGTGTGTGTGTGTGTGTGTGTGTGTGTGTGTGTGTGTGTGTGTGTGTGTGTGTGTGATGGCTGCGGCTCCCCAATGAGATTAGTTTTTATTGAGGGTGTGAGGATGTGGCGGTAATTCAGTTTGAGGAAACATCAGGTCTGCATTCAGCTGGGAAAGTTCACCGTCTGACCAATCAGGGAGCAGCAGAGCTTCAGGTATAAAATAAATATAAGAAGAATAAATGGTGGAGCTCTTTCTCCTCCAGGAGATCCTCTCTGATTCCATCAGCTCACACACACACACACAACACAACACAACACCAGCGCTCACTCAAACACACCAGTTTACACACAATCACAGTTTAACTCAACGTGAGGGAAGTTAGATCCAGCTAACGCAAAACTCCAGGAAAACAGTGCGAGTCGTGTTAAAATTTTCATCTGTGCTTCTATCATAAAGAATATCTGACAGTTTTTTTTTTTTTTTTTTTTTTTTTTTTTTTTTTTTTTTTNTTTTTTTTTTTTTTTTTTTTTTTTTTTTTTTTTTTTTTTTTTTTTTTTTTTTTTTTTTTTTTTGTGCTGGGGGAGGGGCAACTTCACTCATGTTTTAACTCAGGATAACAAACTATCAGTGTGACACATGTAGCGTAACGCAGACATGTGGAATATGTCATCAACAAATCCAAACATAATGTAGAACATTTACCACATCTGAAGTAAGAACATGTCTGATCAAACTGCGTCAAGAGATCAAAACTTCATGGGACTCTGAGACTAAAAGGGGGCTCCTTTTTTTTTATACGTCTCCAATAACATTAAAGGACCATACTGTCAATCATGCATGTTTGAGCCCAACATATGCAACCACCTGCATACGTGTTACGTTACTGACAACCAATTTCCAAAACATAAAACCAAATTTTAGTTTTCCTGTTATTTTTTTCAAATTCCCTAATCTTTCAAAATCAAATGTTCAGGTGATACNTTTTAGTTTTCCTGTTATTTTTTTCAAATTCCCTAATCTTTCAAAATCAAATGTTCAGGTGATACACACACCTTAAAATTTAATGTTTCTCCTTCTAACATTTATGCACGATTGTAGAAGGCATGATCATTTTAATTGCTCCATAAAAACCGTCTTCTCCTGGGACTATATTTCCTGGCAGAGACATACATCATCTTCCGTACAGCTCCATGTTGGAGCGGTTAATTAAAGTTACTTTGACACAGATACAGACTTTGTGTTTATTGTGATGGATTATTTATCTTGTGTGTTGGGAGTCTCTACAAGTTGATTTTAATAGCGTGCTGGAATGAACTGAAGCCAATGACAGTCTGGAATGTAGGAAAAATAATTCTAAAATTTACTGCTCAAGTAGTTTATTTCGGGAAATGATTGTCAGTAATGTAACATGTATGTGGATTGTATATATTGGGTTAAAATATGTACAATTAATGGTATGGTCCTTTAATGCAGGAAGTCCGTGTTCTAGGTTAAAGGACCATAACGGCCATTTTGCATGTTTGAGCCTAATATATTCAATTTTCATACATGTAAAGTTACTGACAATCATTTCCCAAAGGATAAAACCATATTTCAGCTTTCCTGATATTTTGCAAAACCTCTTAATCTTTCAAAATCAAATATTCAAGTGATACACCCACCTTAAAAATCCATGTTTCTCCTGCTAATAGTTACACAGCCTTATGAAGTCACAGTCCTTTAAATTTTTCCATAAACACAGGTCTTCTTTTGGGACTATATTCCCCGGTGGAGGCATACATTCACTCCACACTTTTTATTGAGCTTAAACACTAAAATTACATAACTTCAAAAAAAACCTGAATACACGTCTTGTTGGTGATGATGGATTACCTATCCCAAGAACGTTTCAAGTATCAACAAGTTGATTTTAATAGTGTACCAGAATGAACTGAAACAATGGAGGTCTGGAAGGTAGGAAAAACACTTTTAATTCACTGTTCCAGTAGCATGCTTTGTGAAATGATTGTTAGTAACATTACATATATGAAAAACGAATATATTAGGCTCAAACATGCAAAATGGGTGGTATGGTCCTTTAAATTAGAACATGTGTAATAAAGAGTTGAGTGTCATTTGTGTTCTGTCACATACAACACACAACATACAGCCCAAAGGTTCTCAGGTAGATACAATAAAATGACTAATATTAGTAGTAATTAATAGGCTTTCATGTCTTTATTGTACTTTATTTAGCTAATCTTCCCCTCCATTATGTGTAAAATGATCAAACATGGTTGATAATAAACATATTTCAGACATAGTAACATGCAGATTACATGTGAATAATCATGTGATTTTCGTAGATTTCTCATGTCATTTTTATCTGATGCCTTTTTCCTTCAGCAGTTTCCTCACCATCTTCAGGTAGTCTGCGTCAGGGTAGCTGTCTCTGAAACCACACACACACACACACACACACACACACTCCTGCTGAGCTGAACCCACACAAGCACACAGGATGTAACACTAATCATAACTACACACACACACACACACACCTGATGGGATTCAGGTGTGTTAAGACTGAACAAAAAGCAAATTTAAAGGACCATTCTGGTGGCTTTGCATGTTTAGAGTCTTTACAAACATTATCCAAAACACTAAAACTGAATATTTTAGTTTTCCTGTTATTTTACCAAATCCCCTCATCTTTTAAAATGAAATATTCATGTCACAAATCCACCTAAAAAGTCAATAGTTCACCTCTAAACACTTACAACTGTAGAAGGTACGATCATTTTAATTTTATTACTTTTATACACACACACAAAGTATTTTAATACACAGTATTTTATGAGAGTACTGGTCATACTGCAAACAGACATTTTTTGCTCATGACAATCTTCTACTCACGTCTTGGTCCCTCCTTCCGTTTGCGTCTTGAGGGGGATGACGGAGGTGATCACGTCCTCTCCATGCTGATTGGTGGAAACAGTAAACAGGACCTGCTGCCTGAAGGCCTTGTCCAACAGCTTGAGAACCTTCCTGCCCTCATGGTTTTCAGGTAGGTAAGCCCAAATCCGCATGCCGGCGTAAGGCTGGCCGGGATGAGGATGTTTCTTCTGCAAGAGGAGTTCAACTTCAATGATGTGAAGAAGTTAAAGGACATACATGCGGTTTGGGTTTGACTTATTTCTTCAGCTCAATAATTCTAAGACTGAGATCATCATGTTTATTTCTCCTGACCTCCACAATATCACTCCTTATTTCCTGCCTAGTATGGGCTCATAAACTACTCATATTAAAGAAGAAACCTGAAATGCTGGGGTCATTTTTAGTTCAAATCTCTCTTTTGATGCTCAGGTAACGAGGGTGATGCGGTTATTTTTTTCAACTACGACAGATCACCAAGATTAAGACTTTTCTGACTTTCAAAGAAAAGGTTGTACAGACTTTCATTCCTCCAGGTGCGATTACTGTAACCAGAGGTGGGTAGAGTAGCTTGAAACTGTACTCAAGTAAAAGTATTGTTACTTTATGATAATAGTAACTCAAGTATAAGTAAGAGTAGTCACCAAAATAATTACTTGAGTGAGAGTCAGAAAGTATCTATTAAAAAGATTACTTGAGTAGTGAGTAACTTTGATCAAGCTTATTCTTTACAATAATCAACAATCTATAAAGTGCTCATCTGAGGAAAACAAAATGCAAAGTAGCCACATGTAGCTTCTAATACAATCCAAATTATATCATATAAAGAAACAGTAGACAGTAATAAATCAAATATTTACCACATAACAAATCATGACAATTCTGGCCCCAAGACAGTTAGCTAGGTTAGCTCCATGAATTTACTCAGAATAGAACAGGAAAACCTGAGTTAGCATTAGCAGTAGCAGCTAGTTAAGACAGTTAGCTAGGTTAGCTTCATGAATTTAACAGGAAAACTCAAGTTAGCATTAGCAGCAGCAGCTAGTTAAGTAGCTAACATTGCAGCTTACCGCCACATGTTTCCTCAAGTTCCATGTTGATTCTTAGAAGCTGAAATGTCACATTTTTAGCAGACAAAGACGCAACGCATTATGTAGCTNGGGGGGGGGGGGAGGAGGAATATAGCCGGACGAAAATGCCAATGGGACGAATAATTCCGTAGTTGTCCCTGTTTCTCCACGCCAGCCTTTCTCGTTTTAGAATCCATTTTTCATCTAAGCGCCATGAAAATTATGAAAGAAAAAAATTATGTTTACTTAGTTTAAGTTTATTTTAATTCATATTATATTATGTGTAAAGGCACCGGCCGGCCCACCTATCAAGCTGTGTCAACCCACTGTTGTCATGGAGATGACCGAACGCTAAATGTGATTGGTCCAAAGCTCTCACACACAGTCACTTTCACGTTCTCTGCTGCAGTGGAGAAAGCAGAGAATTTTGACTTGCTGCATCGGAGCGATGTCTCACAATTTAAAAAAAGTAACGCAAAAAGTGCGACCAAATGTAACGGAGTATATGTATGTATATATATATGTATATGTTTTTCTTCATAAATATACTCAAGTATGAGTTAAAAGTATCCTGCAATAAAACTACTCAGTAAAGTACAATTTTGTGAGAAAAGTTACTTAAGTAAATGTAACGGAGTGAATGGAATGCGTTACTACCCACCTCTGACTGTAACGCACTTTATTCTGGTATCAGCAAAAGAAACGTTCACTGGCTTCAGCTAATTGAGAACGCTGCTGCTCGGCTTTTAACAAATCCAGGACCTCACACCAGTCCTCGTTGCCTGTCAGCTTTAGGATTGATTTTAAAATCTTATTGCTTGTTTTTAAAGCCATACATAATCAGGCACGTGCTTATATACTGTAAATTCTCTATTAAAAGCTGGTATTCAAATAATAGCCGGTATCTAATCAGAGCTGGAGGGCGGAATCAGCAGGACAAAATAAAAGCTGGTCTCATATAAAGGCAGGTTTGGTGTTTGTCTTTTACAGTTTTTGGCTACTCTACCCACCTCTGCTGACAATCATTTTCCAAAACATAAAACCAGATTTTAGTTTTCTTGTTATTTTTTCAATTCCCTTAAAAAACCCTTCAAAATCAAATGTTCAGGTGATACAAACACCTTAAAATTCAATGTTTCATCTTCTAACACTTATGCATGATTGTAGAAGGCATGGTCGTCTTAATTTCTCGATAAAAGCCGTCTTCTCCTGGCTGGGACTATATTTCCTGGCAGAGACATACATTGTCTTCCATGCAGCTCCATGTTGGACCAGCTAAATAACGATACTTCAACAAAAAAAAAACTAATAGACATGGTGTTCGCTGTGATGGATTACATGTCTCAAGCGTGTTTCAAGTCTCTACAAGTTGATTTTTATAGTGTACTGTAACGAACTAAAAACAATTGCAGTCTGGAAGGTAGGAAAAACAATCTGAAATTTAGGGCTAAACTAGCATATTTTAAGATGTTAGTAATATAACATGCATGTGAGTTTTGTATATTGATGGCCGACTTGTCTGAGATGACTTTTAATAATCTGCACTCCAGACTTGATTGTCCGGATTGTCGTAAAAACCTCACCACGTTTGATTTTTTGAAGTAGATGTGAAATAAGAGCGTTTAGCACGTTTTACCATCTGTATTCCATCAGAGAAGGCAAAGTTGACCTGCAGGGTGTTAACACCAGGGAACCCCGGCAGGTCTCTGTGGAGGATCACCCAGGTCATCTGGCCCAGAGGCTGAGCTCCGTACGTCCCGTTCAGTCCTTCATCAGCTGCAGAGACACGAGTCCACAGTCAGCTACAGCCTCTAACCCAGGAGTCATAGTAAATATGTGAGACGGCGGCGTGTGAACATGGTGTGAACGTCGTGCTGGATGACCTTGTTGTGTGAGTGGTGGAGGACCTTGTCCATTCAGATACTGGTTACAGTATAACTTGTTGCTGCTCTGAGCAGAACCCATAAAGCTGTACACAAGAGGACAGAACGCCAATCACAACGATTAAAAAAATAATATGTCTAAAAATTAAACATCGACACTCTGAAAATAAAATGTCCTTAACAAAAAAAAAATAAATAAAACTTTGATAATAGAGTAGAGTAAATCTTTATTGTCCCCAAGGAGGAATTTGGTTTGCAAAGCAGTTGTCATAATAATCACTGTTTAAAGGACCATACCATCCATTTTACATGTTTGAGCCCAATATATTCAATTTTCATACATGTAACATTACTGACAATCATTTTCCAAAGCATACTACTGGAACGNAATCAACTTGTTGATACTGTAAACGTTCTTGGGATAGGTAATCCATCATCACCAATAAGACGTGTATTTTTTTTTTTTTAGAAGTTATGTAATTTTAGTGTTTAAACCCAATAAAAAGCGTGGAGTGAATGTATGCCTCCACTGGCAAATATAGTCCCAGAAGAAGACCTGCATTTATGGAAAAATTTAAATGACTGTGACTTCATAAGGCTGTGTGACTATTAGCAGGAGAAACATGGATTTTTAAAGTGGGATTTGTTGAATATTTGATTTTGAAAGATTAAGAGGTTTAGCAAAATATCAGGAAAGCTGAAATACGGTTTTATCCTTTGGGAAATGATTGTCAGTAACGTAACATGTATGAAAATTGAATATATTAGGCTCAAACATGCAAAATGGGTGGTATGGTCCTTTAATGAAATTAATCAGTAGAATTAGGAACAAACCTTATTTTACTTTGTGCTCTTTGCATGAATTTATTTGTGATTGTTTTATGCTCAAACTGACTAAATGCTACAACAAACCAAACCAGCGGCAGCAAACATCCATTTAGTCCAATCAACAAGTGACTCCTCTCAGGGTCAAAGGTCACACTGTCATAAGAAATAGTTTTATGTCTTCTATTTCCCTTTTTCACAGCAGAAAACAGTTTATCAGCTCACATGTTACAGAACCACAGATCCTGTCAGTGTTTTAAATGTTCTTTTTTCCCTTTCAGGGACTAAGCATGGATTTATAAACAGATTTTGCTGCTTCCTGTATTTTCTTGCCTCCATATTTAAGCTCATTTTGGAGAAAGTGACAGATTATCACCTAAATTGTATCATCGTAACGTTTCTGCTGCTTCAGGGTTTGAAAAGCTTCATCACTTTGTCTCTAAAATCACAACAGCAGAGTTTCACCAATTCTGTGCTTCTTTTGAAGAAGTGGTTTTACTTATTCTTAAAAGTTACAACGCACAGACCGTGCATATGTTGCAGTATTTTTATCTGTTTTATTATGTCCTTTTTAAGTTAAAACACACTGTGTGTTAAAATGGTATTATCTGTTTTATAATCTGCTGGTTTAACGTTTTTATTTGAGCTGCTTTGAGGTTATCAGAAACTTCCAGCTCTCATCGTTACTAAACTTCCTGTTCCAGGTCACGTGACACTGTTATCATTTCTTTTCAAATAATAACAGAAGTGACCGCTGAGTTTGTTTTGGAATGAAATGCTCAGATTTGACTGACACACAAAACATTAAGGCAAAAAAAGATCATCATGCTTAATATAAATATGACAACAGCATCAGTACCTGCCCAAAGCCCAGCGTGTCCCTCCTCTCCACCTCAGTGATCCTTCGCTTTTCCTTCCTTTCTCTGTCTCTCTCTCCTCAGATGTTTGTTTGGCTCAGGATGACAAGAGAGAGAGAGAGAGAGAGAGAGAGAGAGAGAGAGAGAGAGCGAGTGAGAGGGGTGTGTGTTGTTGGGTGTGTTCTGTGATGTGATCTGTCTGACCGGTGTGGCAGCTCTAACAGAGACATGAGCACAGGTTTTGTGTGTGTGTTTATGTGTGTGTGTGTGTGTTATAAAAACAGGACAGCGTGGAAAATTCAGAGACTGAATGAGTGAAAATATTATTATAATATTATTGATTCTAAGCTGATCACACTTATTGAGTCATTTTCATATGTGAGTGCCGCTGTCGGCCATGATGGAATCTCTACATGGCTGAAAATGTCGCTGAACCAGTCTGACCACTTCCTGTCACCGACCTTTCAAACTGGTTCAGCTGGAACTTGATGTCATCATCATTGCCGTCAACATTTTATATATGCGTGTGTATGTTTGTGTGTGTGTGTGTGCACGTGTGCGTGTGCGTGTGTGTGTAAAGTGTTCATACAGGCAGATAATCACATCACTCATCTCAAAGTGAAGCCAGTCACAGTGAAGCATGTAACATTTTAAATTAAAAATCAGTCTTTAAGTTCATGTTTCATGACTCTGTTACACGTTAAAATAACCTCTGCATAATAAAAGTTATTATAGCATTACACAATATTATTAATATTTTATATTATCATTATTAATTATTATAACATTATTATAACATAATTATTTAATTTGCTTGCCATTAGTTTGTTTTTAGTAAGTGATTACTAAGGTCACTTTATAGTAAGTATTATGATAGGAAGGATTTAAAGGACCATACCGGCCATTTTGCATGTTAGAGCCTAATATATTCAATTTTCATATATTACGTTACTGGCAATCATTTCCCAAAGGATAAAACCGTATTTCAGCTTTCCTGATATTCTGCAAAATCTCTTAATCTTTCAAAATAAAATATTCCAGTGATACACCCACCTTAAAAATCCATGTTTCTCCTGCTAATAGTTATGCAATGTTATGAAGTCACGGTCCTTTAAATTTTTCCATAAACGCAGGTCTTCTTTTGGGACTTTTTTGGAGACATACATTCACTCCATGCTTTTTATTGCACTTAAAGGCTAAAATGACAAAATTTAAAAAAAAAAAAAAACCCAAACCTGAATACACGTCTTGTCCATGATGATGGATTACCTATCCCAAGAATGTTTCAAGTATCAACAAGTTGATTTTAATATCGTACCAGAATGAACTGAAACCAGTGGAGGTCTGGAAGGTAGGAAAAACATTTTTAATTCACCGTTACAGTAGTATGCTTTGGGAAATGATTGTCAGCAACGTTACAAGTATGAAAATTGAAGATATTAGGCTCAAACATGCAAAACGGCCGGTATGGTCCTTTAAGTGACTCCTCGTACCTGTGTAGGTGACTCCTGCGGAGCGTGTAATCACCTCCTCTCAGCTTGAAGGCTGAGTTTAGCTCCTCCTGATCCGTGTTTGTGTGCTTTCTCTCAGAGAATTGCTTTAGCGCTCCATCACAGCCAACGGCTCAATTAGCTTCAGAGCTGCTGTCAGGATCTGCTGAGAGGAATTAGCTAAACAGCTAAATAAACAGCCTCCCTCGCTTTCTCTCCTCCTCTCCTTCCATCCTTCCTCTTTGCCCCTGCTCCGCCTCTCTCTCTGTCGCCTCTTCCTCTCCTCTCCCATGCCTCCACTTCACCTTGCTCTTGCCTCCTCATTAGTTCCATTTACACTCCCTTTAACTTCTTCGTCTCCCTGCTTTCCCCCGGCCGAGTCGACCGATGCGTCCTCCTCGCTCACCGGATAATTTGGCTTTCTCCCTCGTGGCCCTGTGCTAATTTAATGTGCTGTACTCTGTCGGAGAATGTCACAACTCATTTGTCTTGCTGGAAGAGACCCCCCAAACACACACACACACACACACACACACACACACACACACACTTCCCGGTGTGTCTCATGAGGATCCTCTAGATTCATTTTTTTGTATCCACTTACACATCCTGACAGACGAAGGCAGTCTTTGGTTTACAGTCAAAGCCGCCAGACATCAGTTTAAACCTGACCCTGTACCTTAAAATGTACTTCAGCTTTTACCTGACACTTTTCCTGAACCTGTACCTGAACTTGAACCNCTGTACCTTAAAATGTACTTCAGCTTTTACCTGACACTTTTCCTGAACCTGTACCTGAACTTGAACCTGAACCCTGGGCTCAGCTGCCTAAACCCACAATGAATCCATGAAATCCATTAAAAGACGAGAGAAAGGGTCTGAATCTGATCTGAGCTAAAAGAAATCTGTTCCATTCAGCACATTTCACAGATCCAGGCCGTCTGTGTGAGACCAGAATTCTACATCAGAATGCCAAAAGCCTTTTTTTCTTCCTTTTTTTCTTCTTTTTTCCTTTTTTCTCTTTTTTCCTTTTTCTTTCTTTTTTCTCTTTTTTCTTTCTTTTTTCTCTTTTTTCCTTTTTCTTTTGTTTTTTCTTTTTTCTTTTTTTTCTTATTTTTTTCCTTTCTCCCCTTTCTTTTCAAAAAAAAAGAAAACAAAAGCGTTCCACTCTTCCATTTGAAAAGTCTGAACGGTGAATTTGAAGATAAAAGGTTTCGCTGCATAAATGAAGCTGTTAAAGTGACGCTTGTGTATTTTGTGAAAGCATGGACGGTGCATCGATTTGACCGTCATTTCATTGGCTCAGAGCTGTCAGCTGATTGGACACCTGAAGGTCTGATGAAGATCTCAGTCAGGCTTGACCTCTCATTTATTCTGTGCAGCTCAGTGTGTGTGTTCAACACACACCACTCACTATTACTGTGCTAACGTACCTTAACGTAACGTACCTTACATCATGTGTATGTTGTGCAGATCTGGTTCACTTTTAGCGCTCACGCCTGTGCGGTAATTTTGTGAGAGACAGAGAGCAAGACAGACAGAAGGACAGAGAAAGAGAGTGATAGAGAGAGAGAAAGGAAGAAACAGAAAGACAGTGAAAAAACAGAGAGTGAGAGAGAGAGAGAGAGGGATAGAGGGGGAGAGAGAGAGTGAGAAACAGACAGAATGAGAGATAGAGATGGAGAGAGTGGGTGAGAGAAAAACAGAAAGAAAGAGACAGACAAAGATAGATAGAGAGAGTGAGAGAAAGCGAGACAATGAGCGATAGAGACAGAGTGGATGAGTGACAGACAGAAAGAGAGAGAGAAGAGACAGAGAGACAAAGAGAGAGAGAGAGAGAGAGAGAGAGAGAGAGAGACAGACAGACAGACACAGGTAGAGATGGTGACCGAGAGAGAGAGAAAGAGGAAGACAGAGAAAGACAGAGAAAGATAGATAGATAGATAGATAGATAGATAGATAGATAGATAGATAGATAGATAGATAGATAGAAATGTACTCTGGCTATCAGCAGCCTCTAGGTGAGACGAGTCTTTCAGACATATTAAAAGAGACAAGCCTCCTTTAACCCACTCTGCACAATCTGTTTGAGTTAATAGTCTGTTGTTGCAGATTTGATCAGCAGCGAGCCGAGCGGATCACATCCAGTCCAACAATCCATAGCAGCCGTCACTTCTGATCACATCAACACCACTGCTAATTCACACACTGCCAGTGTGTGTATGTGTGTGTGTGTGTGTGTGTCAGGAGCTGAAAACAAACCCACAACATGCTCCGTGTTTCCTGTTGTTCTCAATTAAATCTTTATGAACTTTTTCTCTTTTCATGCTTCTTCACATGGATGATCAAACGAGGCTGCTGCTGCGAATAAAGTAAAAATGCAAATAAAGTAAAAAAAAAATCTAGAAAATATAGTAACACATGACAACCTCTCACTAGTTACCTGATAAACTCACTAGTAATCTGATAAACTCTCAGTAGTAATCTGATAAACTCACTAGTAACCTGATTAACGCACTAGTAACCTGATATACTCTCACTAGTAACCCGATAAACTCACTAGTAACCTGATTAACGCACTAGTAATCTGATAAATGCTCACTAGTAATCTGATTAACTCACTAGTAAACTGATAAACTCTCACTAGTAATCTGTTAAACTCTCACTAGTAACCCAGTTAACTCACTAATAACCTGATTAACACACTAGTAACCTGATGAACTCTTGCTAGTAACCTGATAAACGCTCTCTAGTAATCTGATTAACTCACTAGTAACCTGATAAACTCTCACTAGTAACCTGATTAACTTACTAGTAATATAACACCATGTCCACGCTGCTGTGTCAAGAGAAGAATGTACTGTTGACTGTGTGTATGCTAACGCCAAGGCTAATAAATTGTTGATCTGCCTGAAGAACTCAAGAGTTTTAAAAGTTACAGACAAGTTGTGTTTGCACACCCCCATTAAAGGACCATGCTGGTTATTTTGAACACTAGTAACCTGATAAGCACTCACTAGCAATCTGATTAACTCACTACTATCCCGATAAACTCTCACTAGTAATCTGATTAACTCTCACCAGCATCCTGATTAACTCACTAGTAACCTGATAAACTCTAACTAGTAACCTAACAATACTAGTACTCTATTAATAAGCTACAACACACACCTCCAACTTCAATCTACAACCTACACCTCCACTGTTTCATGACTCCAAACAACTTTTAGAGAGTCATTCAACCAGAGCTGTTTACAAATACTGACCTTAGTTCACGTGCTGGATTCAGCACGTGAACAGGGACCCCAAGAACAGGTTATTTATTTATTTTAAATCATTAGTTAAGGTATATTGTGTTCGTCGATTTTTATCTTCAAATGAACATCAGGCCACATTTGATGAGTAGTTCATACAAAAATCCAGGTGCTGAAGGTTGCTGACGGAGGTTAAGATCTACAAGGAAAGATGGGCAAGAGAGAGAGAGAGAGAGAGAGAGAGAGAGAGAGTAAAGTGACAGGTTAAACAGAGAGGGAAGTTTGGACATAATTGGACTTTGGACTTTTCTCTGTGTTTTTGCTTCCTGTGTGGATTAGAGGAGGTAGTCGGGGAAGGATTGTGGACACATGGTAATTATCCGATCTGAGATCCCATCTGTGACCTTCCTCCCTTCCCCAGCCTGTTTTCTAAACCCTCTCAGCTTAAGCAGGATTGTCTTCCTCTGCTGCAGAGTGTCTGAGGTCTCTGAAAATGAGCCGCCAACAACAAAGGATTTAAAATGAAGACAAACAGCAGAAATCTTTAAAGTCCCTCTGAGACCAGCGTTTCTGTCAGACCAGCACTTACTGCTCAGCCTGCTCAGGAACGCTCCATGTTTGTGTTGGCGTGTTACATGCCAGATTTCAACTTTGACTCACAGCTTTGATAAGATCTGGTCAAAGATTGCAGAAAAAATTATTCAAATTTTTAACTACAGCATAACTTTAAAGGACCATACTGCCGATTTTTGCATGTTTAAGCCCAATACATGCTGCATATGTTACGCTACTGACAATTTTTAAAACATAAAACCATATTCTACTTTTCCTGTCATTTTTCCAGATCCTCTAATCTTTCAAAATCAAATGTTCAGGTGATACACCCATGTTAAAATTCAATATTTCACCTTCTAACACTGTTGCACGACTGTAAACGGCAGACCATTTTAATTTCTCAGTTAAAGTCGTCACATCCTGGGACAATGTGTCTCCCTGGCAGAGACACATTGTCTTCTGTGCAGCTCCGTGTTGGATCGGTTAGATAGTATTACTTTGACAAAACTTAATAGACGTGTTCACTGTGATGGATTACTTATCTCAACACGTTTCAAGCCTCTACAAGTTGATTTTTATAGCGTGCTGGAATAAAATGAAACCAATGGCAGCCCTGAAGGTTGGAAAAAAAATCTAATATTTACTGCTCCAGTAGTGGGTTTTGAGAAATTGTTGCCAGTAACGTAACACGTATGCAGGGTGTATATATTGGGCTCAAACACGCTAAACCACCAGTATTGTCCTTTACATAATAATGGAAAAGAACAATAACATCAGGATCATTAAAAAAACTCTCTATACAAAAGTGACTGATACACATTCGCAATCAAGACAGAGCAATCAGACTTATCAGCCACTCGATACGAGCCAATATTCACTGCAAATTGTTGATCAGTGATCATTATATGCACTGATCAATGCTGTATAAAAGTCTGTAGCTTTGATCTGTCTCATTATATGCATGCTCCACCATAAACCTGAACCACCATCTCGCATATCCTAACAGGAAGTCCACAGGTACGTCCTGCCTCCTACCTGATTGATACCAGTGCAACAGACAGACAGACAGACAAACAGTTCCTAAAGTAAGTACTAAACAAATCATGTTAAACAAATCATATATAACAGATTTGAAGCTTGATATCATTAAGAGCCTTATTAAATGACTGCAATGTAGTTTTGTAGTAGTGATGCTTGACACTTTTATACTTTTACCTTCTATTTTAATATATTTGCTCAAATTCAGATAAGACAAAACTCAGCAGAATTTTCCTTTAACAGGAAGTTCCTGACCAGCTTGTTGCACCAGGTTGTTACATCTCTGTTAGGCTGGTGTCAGTGTTATGGATGTCCTGATGTAACAGCAGCAATTGATCGGAGGATCTTGTGACTTTAATCAATACTAGTTTTATTTTTAAACTGGACCCCCTGCTCTGTTTTTTGTGGTCAGGATGAATGTGCGTCTTTATGAAATTTACATGATGTGCAGAGCTGTTACATTTTTATCATCAATATATCAATCATTTTAAATGAGTCCTCGTGCCAGAAGAGGGATGTTTTAAATTATATTAATCTGGCAACGTCTAATGACATCCCTGATGGAGTTTCTGATAACATCTCATAATGTCTGATATCGTCTCTGATAACGTCTGATAACATCTGATAATCTCTGATATCATCTGATTTTGTCTCTGATAATGTCTGATATAACCTGATATCATCTCTGATAACAACTTCTATGTCATCTCTGGTATCATCTCCAATAACGCCTCCAATATCATCTCCGATATCATTTCTGATAGCTTCGATAATATCTCTGATTTTGTCTCTGATATATTGTTTCTGGTATTGTCTCTAATATCATCTCTAATATTGTCTAATCTCATCCTGATATTGTCTCTGATAATGTCTGACATCGTCTCTGTGGGAGCTGCTGTTATTTATCTGGCTGACACTTTTCTGGGTCGGAGCTCTTGGAATCCGAGTTAAAGGATCCGTGGATGTTTTCAGCTCAGGTCTCACATCAAACGCAAATAAAAATAGAAACATTCAATACAGAGCTCAGGGTGAGAATACTAAAAGAGAGCTTTCATCAGTCAACAATATATTATTAATAATAATAAATAAGAATATATTGTACCAATAATGTAAATCATTATTTAACTCAAACTCTAACTGTTAGCAGTTAGCGTGTAAATAGCATGTAAGTATGTGTGCAGTGTGTTTGACCAGGAAGTCCGTGGTCTAATATTTCACATTTCAATTTTTTTGTTTAGATCCTGCAAACAAATAAATAAACATGATGCGGTTGCTGCAGACATTTAGGTTTCTAACGTGTATCATGTGGCGTGTAGCATGTTCTTCCTCCAGCATTGAACACCTTCCCTGTTATGGGATGGGGGAGGGGTGTTATCAGCCAGGTCCCAGCCTCCATCTGGATCCAAGCCTAGGTGTGAACATGGTCTTCATCAGCCTCCTTCACTGCCCTTCATCACCGTCTGCTTTCACTTTTTGTTGAAACTCTACATGTTGTCATTTGACTTTCTGTTTTCCTGAGCGTGATATGAACATGTAGCATGTTTCAGTCACTCATTAATCATATGGACCTTGTGGTAAAGCATGTTAGCGTTTTGGTTACATCCCGAAACAAACATGCTTATTTTTTTTAGGCTCAACAAAATGAAGTAGTTAATTAGCTGAACAGCGCCCTCTGTGGACTGAAGTGGTAATTAAGAGATAATGACACTGAATATTCACCCTGAGAAGACTATTATGAGCTCAGTGTTAATGGAGAATGGAGCGGTTTTTCCCAAAAACTGGAGCGCGGTCTGAAGTGGACTGTCACTACCGTTCCAGTTCCACTCCAGTCCCAGACTCATCCTAAAGCTGTCTTCTCTATCTGACCCCCCATCTGGATTCACACAGCACCAACTATATGGAGGTTAAATTGTTGGATGGAGGTTTCCTTGATAAAGTTATGTCACTTGGATTAAGTCATTGGGTGGAGGGTAAGTCTATTGGTGGAGGATTAAGTCAATGGGTGTAGGATAAGTTGATTGGGAGATTAAGTCACTGGGTGGAGGTTAAGTCGATTGGTGGAGGTTAACTTGATTGGTGGTGGTTAAGTCAATGGGTGGAAGTTAAGTCTATTGGCAGGGTTAAGTCAGTGGGTGGAGGTTAAGTCAATTGGTGGGGTGAAGTCATTGGGTGGAGGTTAAGTCTCTTGGTGGGGTTAAGTCATTGGGTGGAGGTTAAGTCTCTTGGTGGGGTTAAGTCATTGGGTGGAGGTTAAGTCGATTGGTGGGGTTAAGTCATTGGGTGGAAGTTAAGTCTATTGGCAGGGTTAAGTCAGTGGGTGGAGGTTAAGTCGATTGGTGGGGTGAAGTCATTGGGTGGAGGTTAAGTCTCTTGGTGGGGTTAAGTCATTGGGTGGAGGTTAAGTCGATTGGTGGGGTTAAGTCATTGGGTGGAGGTTAAGTCTCTTGGTGGGGTTAAGTCAATGGGTGGAGGTTAAGTCGATTGGTGGGGTTAAATCAATGGATGGAGGTTAAGTCTCTTGGTGGGGTTAAGTCAATGGAGGTTAAGTCTCTTGGTGGGGTTAAGTCAATGGGTGGAGGTTAAGTCAATGGATGGAAGTTAAGTCTCTTGGTGGGGTTAAGTCAATGGATGAGATTTCAGTCATTGGTGGTGTTTAAGCTGACTGATAGGGTTAAGCTAATAGGTGGAGGTCAACTTGATGGGTGGAGGTTAAGTCGATTGGTGAAGGATAAGTTGAGGGATGGAGGTTGAGTAAATGGGTGGAGATTTAATATGATGTGTAAAGTTTATTTTTATGGATGGTGTTTTTTAGTTGATGGGTGGTGGTTAAGTCAATTTGTAGGAGTTAACCTGATGGGTGGATGTCAAGTTGATGGGTGGAGGTTTGTTCAGCGGGCCTCTTATCAACTAAAACCAGAAAACACTAAAGAATGCTTGTTGTTTCTCATTTTAAAAAGATTTTTAACAGGAAAAGTTAAAACGCTTGAAATTCTTTCTCATCTTAAGGAGATTTTGAACATCATTGCTGTTTGTTTTTTTTTACATGAAATAAATCGATGGTGTACACAGACTGAACATGACTCCAGTCAGTTTAATGTAAACACGTCAGAGCAACAGCACACACACACGTGACTGTGAAAAGTCTTTTACACACAAACCAAATGTAAATGTTTTTCACAAACACACCAGTAAACACACCCTGCATGAATGAACCGATTAATAATTGATTAATACATCATTTCATACATTATAAACATTTTTGTACTGGAGGAGTCTGAGCCACTACAGTATTTACAATTATCCACAGTTATCTGTACGTTATGATACATTGATAAATTGTTTCTATACGTCTGCATAGTGCCTCACACAGTTATTACAACTCTATGAAATATACAGGTTCCTATATGATCAAGTTTTCAATCCTTTATGATTTGGAAATGATGTGATGATGTCACTTCCCTTTGGCCATGTGGTGGGATACAAACACAAAGTCATGTGACGGCGTCCCCTCCTGCAGGACAGAAGACAGGTGGGTCTTCCACATTCACGGTGCTGTGCTAGTTTCCAAATCGCCAAATTCTGAATGTTTCCACCAAAAAAAAAAAAAAAAAAAAAAAAATCAGCTTAAACCTTTAAAGGAAGAGTGAGTTTGTGGAGAAAAATGTTCCACGGACAAAAACCAAACTCCAGCAGAATCCTCAACGTTTTCTTCTCATTATAATCCCAGGAACAGGTTTTCATTCAGTCGATCCTTTCATACTTAGTCATAGCTCTTTTAGGAGTCAAACAGATTGGATAAAATTTGGAGAAGTGGTAAAAATAAATAAATAAATAAATAAAAATCTTAAATTCAGGAAGGTAAAGTGTGACTGACAAGTAAATCAGGAAACAACATTTAGCTTTACACTCCACATGGATTATTGATTATTAGTAAAGTGTAATCAGATCTTCAACAGCATTTTTTTATGTCAACCATCAAACAAACTGAGTGAAAAGGAGCAGTAAAATACAAAAATCATATTCATATATATGACATTAAAACATCACAGATTAAATTGACTTTAACCAAAACATGGTCTGATGTCACTCGTTACATTTCTGAAAGTAATTAATTAATTAATTAATTCAGGATTCAGGATTAATGGTAATAATAAAGTCTTTGGGTTTCCTATTTTCACCTTCTCATCTGTTTCTAAAGCAGAAAATCCAAATATGGTCAAAGGAAAGAGGTCTGAAACCGACGGGGCGGGGCAACCACTACGACACCTGTCAATCAAGCAAACATGCCCCAAAACATTGAAGCTCGTTTAAGCTTTAACGTTTCCAACAACCTCAAAAATTCTAGTAATTCCAAAACACCAACACACAAATACAAAGTCTGTATTCTCAAAGAAATTCAATACAGTCTGAAGCTTTGTGGAAGCAGCACATTAGTAGTGGTAGGAATTTATAAACAATATAACCAGGTGGTTGTAATTTCATTATCTGTTACTAAGGTGGTTGTGACTTCATGTATCTGTTACTAAGGTGATTATGATTTCATGTATCTGTTGCTAAAGTGGTTGTGACTTCATGTATCTGTTACTAAGGTGGTTGTGACTTCATGTATCTGTTACTAAGGTGATTATGATTTCATGTATCTGTTGCTAAAGTGGTTGTGACTTCATGTATCTGTTACTAAGGTGGTTGTGACTTCATGTATCTGTTACTAAGGTGATTATGATTTCATGTATCTGTTGCTAAAGTGGCTGTGACTTCATGTATCTGTTGCCAAGGTGGTTGTGACTTCACATATCCGTTGCCAAGGTGGTTGTGACTTCATATATCTGTTACTAAGATGGTCATGATGTCAAGTATGTGTTGCTAAGGTGGTTTTGACTTCATGTATCTGTTGCTAAGGTGGTTGTGACTTCATGTACCTTTTGCTAAGATGGTTGGATTATCATGTATCTGTTGCTAAGGTGATTGCAATTTCATGTATCTGTTGCTAAGGTGGTTGTGACTTCATGCATCTGTTACCAAGGTGGTTGTGACTTCATGCATCTGTTGCTAATGTCACAGTTCTGCATGTCTGGTCAGCCACTCACCTGCCATTTCTGCATGCCTGGTCTTCAGCTCCTCACCTCCATTCATCAGCCTGATTCATTTCAGGTTTGGACGCTGTCACCAATTAGCACCAATCAGGCATGGATTTAAGCCCCAGTCTCACACTCACCCTTTGCCAGATTGTTCTTAGCTATCCTCGATGCAAGACTCTCCAGCGTTTATTTGTGGACTGACATTCTGTTACCGACTCGGCCTGTTTTGGACTATTCTGCTCGTCGCCCCCCTGGTTATCACTTCTGCCTTCTGTCCCCGACTCCGATTCCAGTCTCTGCGTTTGGACTCTTTGTTTGACTGTGTCAGTGTAGGCACTTTGTCCTGCCAGTTTTTCTGCCTGCCTCGGTGTTGGACTGAGAACTCTATTAAAGATCTTTACTTGTCGGAGTTGTACTGTGTGCTGCATTTGGGTCCAAACACCACCCGNCTATTAAAGATCTTTACTTGTCGGAGTTGTACTGTGTGCTGCATTTGGGTCCAAACACCACCCGTCATAGTACAATCTGGCCAGAAATGGATCCAGCGCACACACCTTCATCTAAGGATCGCCTAGAGCGGATCGAGAGGGTTCTGCAGCAACACGAGGAGCGGATGGTTGCTGCCGGTACCACGTCCAGCAGAGCATGGGCGGTGCATGAGCAAGCTATCACCACTCTAGCCACCCAGGTCCAGCAGCTCACTCTTACACCATCCCCAACTCCAGCTCCGGCCCAGGCGGCAGCTCTGTCTCCTACCGCCACTCCTCCAGGACTCCCAAGGATGGTGTCTGAGCCCCGGGTAGGGACCCCCGAACACTATGCTAGTGAACCTGAGGGGTGTAACCCTTTCCTGACAAACTGCTCCATTCTGTTCGCTCTCCAGCCTCTCACGTTTTCTACTGAGGAGGCAAAAGTGGCATACGCCATCAGCCACTTGACCAGAAGGGTTCGTATGTGGGGCACAGCCAAATGGGACAGACACACGAGCGCCTGTTCATCTTTCCAGGCTTTTTCCGC
>VXCM01007768.1:0-17320 GCA_014773175.1 Lucifuga dentata | reverse complement strand
TATGGATGTAGCGATGCCACTCCTCTGCAGACACTTGACTAAGGGCAGGTATGACGTGGACATAGTCCCCAAGGTTCTTCTTTAGTCCCGTCACTTTGGCTGGGTCAAAGACTGGCAGTGCTTTGAAGAGCTCCATGCAGGGATGCCTCTCCACCACAGCCTGCAGCCTCACAGAGCATTCAGCCATGGGCTGCTGGAAGAGCAGAGAACAGGCTCCTCTCTCCTCCTCATCCAGCATCCTCAGCTGTTCTTTTGTCACAGGATGCCAGGCTTCAGCTCCTGCACTGCGGCCATACTCAAATAACATGCAGAGCTCATCCAACTCTCCATGGATGGTGACAGAGGAGGGTCTAGATGTGTCCTGCAGTTTGGTGAGGGTGGAGACAATTTCAGAGTTGTGCCCAGTGATGAAGATGACCTAGGCCTTTAGGACATTTATCTTCTCCTCTAACAGCTGTCTTAGGTCTCGAACAACCTTGGAAGGCAGTGGCAAGGTGGGTATAAAATCATACAAAATGTCCAGATTCTCCTTCAGGTACCGCACAGCATCAATCCAGGAGCCCCATCTGGTCAGGACAGCAAACACAGGCATGACAGGAGCCAAACCCAGAGCCTGCATGGAGGCTCGCAGCTCCAGGCGATGCTGGGGTGCCTTACAGAACACCCCCTTCACAAGGCCACACACCCTGTTCAGGTCCTCAAAACTTTCAGGGAAAGTCTCCAACACCAAGTTGAGCAGATGTGCCAGACATGTGATGTGTCTGGAGTTGGGAAAGAGGCCTTGAAGAAATGTGTTGAAGGCTTTCTTCATGTAGCTTGCAGAGTCTGTGACAAAAGCCCACACATCACTGAAGTCAATTTTGTAAGTGTTAAGGCAGGAAATGACCGCCTGAGATACAGTGATGAAATTAACCCTTTCAAGAAAAACAAGGTCTGCCGCAAGAGGAGGTTTGCCTACAGGCTGCAGAAGAATGGCGAGGACACAGCAGCTGCAGGCATCTGTTGTCTCATCCAGTATGACATAGACGGCCTACACCTCCACAGCACGCTTGATGTCCTCCACATACTGGGGATACAGCTCTGGTAAATAGTCAGAGCGGANATGTCCTCCACATACTGGGGATACAGCTCTGGTAAATAGTCAGAGCGGAGATGAGATGGAGCTGGAACAGACGCTCCCTGCTTGCAGTATTTCTTCAAGAAAGTAGCCAGCTTAGGGGCTTTCTCCAGGGGAATAACTGCCTCAATCAGAGCCTTGGTGAAGTCCAGCACAAACTCCTTCCTCTCAGCTGTAGACAGGGTCTTGGAGAGGCAGGAAGCCAAACTCTGATTTCTAGATTGCACTGGAAATCAAAGAGAAAGATAGACATCGAGTAGAAATAGAATAAGTCAAACAGCAAAAGAAATCACTTTTATTTTGTCATACAAATCAAAAACTTATGCAAAGATATGAACACATGCAAGGCTGTCACAAATCTAATTTTTAGACCTTACCTTATTTTTGTATAGATGAAACCAAAAATTAAATATGATTACATTTTGCTGCACAACTTAAAGGACCATCCCAGTAATTTAGCATGTTTAAGCAATAAGTACTACCCACATACACATTACATTATTGACAACCAATTCCCAAAACATAAAACTGTATTTTAGTTTTCCTGTTATTTTGCCAAATTCCTTAATCTTTCAAAATCAAAGGTTCAGATGATACATTCACCTTAAAATTATCATTTTTTGCCTGCTAACATGTACGTCTGAATGTTAAAGGTATGGTTGTTTTTAATTTCTTGGTAAAAGCTGACTTCTCCTGGGACTATATTCTCTGGTGGAGACATTTTCTTTCATGCACCACTGTGTTGAACTAGTTAAAAAAATTATTTTGACAAAAACAAAACAAAACAAACTAATACACATCTTGTTTGCTGTGATGGATTACATAACTCGAGCGTGTTTTAAATCTCTACAAGTTGATTTTTACGTCGTACTGGAATGACCTAAACCAATGACAGCCTGGAAGAAGGTCGGAAAAACAAAAGCCCCGAAGAAGGTCTACAACCAAAAGCTTGGCAATAAAACTTTTTACTTGCACTGGACTGAAGTGAGCTTTTTTTTCTAAAAGGAAAAACAAATCTAAAATTTACTGCTCCAGTAATATGTTTTGGGAAATGTTTGTTAAGTTACATGTATACAGGTTGTATTTATTGGGCTGAAACATTCAAAACTGCCAGTACTGTCCTTTAAGAGACACTAGAATTAATATAATTATTGATTCACAGCTGATGATAATATTTCACATGACAACAAAAACACAGTGATAAATCTAGCATGGATTGCAATCAAAAGTGTCAGCTCTGCAAAAGTACAAGATAAAAAAAACAACAAAGGCTTTCTCTCACTTCTCTCTTGTGATATCTTACCATGCAGCTAATTTGGTTTTATTTGAGGCGGTACAGACGTCACCCTTCCCCATTTTCATGGAGGTGAAAACTGTTGACTGTGAGGTCTCCACATTAGTTTTGGTAACTGGTACATTGTTTCTGGAAAGTGATGTTGATGCTGAATTTTCAGATTTCACTTCACAATGCTTTTGGCAAGGTAAACTAAATTTCATTTGTCTCAGCTGTACTGGAGTGATTGCAGAGTCTCAGAACAACACCTCACAACCTGAACAAATACAACCTAAACTATCTGAATGGCAAGAGGGGCGAGTGAGAAAATATCACATCAACTGCTACTTTTTCAAAAATTAATTTAAAAACTAATTTTTCTTGTATTTAGGATGTATAGGTTAAATAAAAAATATATTTTGACGGCAAGTGAAAGTGAGAAGTTATTCTGGTCATCAACAGTAAGACTTACATTGGCAGCACTTTTAATTTAATTATTTAACTTCCCAATAATTTATGTAAATGTAAGTACTGAATAGATTTTGTATTGTTTTCCTGACAGAGATGGAGAAAGAATGCCCCTTTCAGTAGCTTTTCTAGTAATTGCTCATATGAAGCCTTGTTAATACTGTTTAAAATAGGCCACATAACAAAACAAAGACAGAACATTTTGAGTTAGATCATTCAGATTTAGAACTTTTTGATTTAGAACAGTCAGTACCAGCTGCTAGCCTGCTTGTTTAAGTTTGAACCTGTGTGCTGCAGAGACTAGGTAGCCTAGCTAGCTAGCAAAGTTAAAAAAAAATTAAAAAAAAAAAAAAAAANAAAAAAAAAAAAAAAAAAGACATTACTGTGACTGAAGCACATTTGACCAAGGTGGTGACATATTTAAGAAGAATTATACATGGCAGTTAAGAATCAACAGGATGATTATGCTTACCTGTCCCACTTGCCGTCTGCCTCCTCAGGTGCTCCACAGAAGTGCTGACACACTTTACACAACAAAACCTTCGTCGGCATAAAAATCACTGAGGAATTCATTTGCTCATTTCGACATATTCCTAGTGATGTTGCGTTTGATGCCGAAGCTCCGAAGCTTGAATCAAAACAGCGACACAGTGACGTCTAAACCACTGCGTCGGAGCTTTGGATCAGCGGAAATCACATGACTGATGACGTTTGAAGCAGCTAATGAGCGGGTGATTTGACGCGGTCTGAACCATTGAGGCGCCTCTTCCCGATAAAGTTTCCCGAAGCAAGCACAATCTTTGTGGGTTGTACAAGTGGCGTAGTACATTGTTTGATATTGTGTGTGATTAGAAAACTCCACACCATAAACCAGGACACAACAAACATTAATATAAAATTAATGTAAGACAGTTAATGATTTATGGAAATCTTTACATGGCTGGCTGAGATCTAAGTCCATAAACATACATTTCTTCTCATTCAAAACAATCCAACTAGGAATAATATTGAATGACAAGAAAAATTTAGTTTCTTGAAAATAATATTATTATAATGACAAAGTACTATATACATAAATGTCATTATGCTAAATCCTCCCATTGTGGAATGCACAAATGAACTCCTTTTGTAAGGTGTGCTTGAAAACTACTAAGAACCCTCCTGCTCAAAAACTCGGTTCTCTGATATATGAATATTTCAGCCCCTTGTTTTCTTTTATTTTTCTTCATGTTTTATCCTGTATTGTTGCAGCTGATTCTTTGCTTTATATAGTATATTTCTAATATTTAATTATTTGGAGATGTTGTTCTTTTGTGAAAATCTACATAAATGGTTATGAAATGTACGAAACTTGATGATTACAATTTTAAAAAATGATGGTAGTCTGAGAATCGAACAAGTAATCTTCTGTGTGGGAGGCAAAAGACGTTCTAACTGCGCTACTTGTGCCACGTTACCTTGGAAATTGTAGATCTAATATGCCAGGTCATTTGTAATTCATTGGTTTTACCACTAGAGGGCAATGTTCATTGGTTCATATGAAGCTTCAGTAATGAACCTATTTCCAACATAGTGTGCCAGAAAGCCTGAATGCTTCAGAAAGCTTCATTTCGCTATCACTACATATTCCTTCTCACTCCGATCTAAGTCACAGCAAAATACACTTGTGGTAGATGGCAGGAATGTGAATTTGCCTAGCAACACGCTTCGATTCTGAGTTTGCCTAGCAACTTGCATCAATTCAAATTCTGCGAAAAATCAGCGGAATTGTCTTCAGAATGCTGCGGTTTCATGTGGGCCTGGTGATCAGTATGTGAGCACATGCAGCATCCCTCATTTCTACTGGCATCATAGTCTATTTGACCAAAATAGTCAATCCAGGAAACTTTTTGCCATTCCTGAATATTAAACAGCAACATAAGAAATGATGTTTAAACCTGACTGAGGCTCCCTGATCTCCTTCAATCATCCTCACTGTCCTCAGTCTCAGGTTCTCAGAGTCAGAACTCTTGTCATTACTAGAGGGTCATAAGTGAATACCTGGATATGTATTCCTGGCTGGTTCTGGTCCTCCACAGTCCTCTCCATCAGATTCTCTTTTAATCTGTTCAGTGGAGCTGCTGCTTACAGACTCTGACTCTCTTCTCTCTTCAGTTTGGTTCTGAAGCTGTGAGGACGGAACTTTCTCTTCATCTTCTTCACTCTTCACAAGGACAAGAGTGAATGGGAACTTGGTGACATCAGCCTCCTCCACATCTTGAAGCTGCTCTCCCTCCTGACTGATCAGGACTTCCTCCTCTTCCTCCTTTTTAATGTGTGAGGGTTCAGGCTCCTCCTGGTCCAGACTGGACCTCCTCTCTTGCTTCACCAACAGCTGCTGGATGTCTGCAGAGAAAACGGAACACACATTATGGAAAATATGATCTTATTTGCACCCATGAATGTAAGGGTGTAAGGTGAGGAATGGTATCATGGTTATGGTGTTTTGTCAGCCCCGCCCACTCAGCCAGTTTACAGCAGCTATGGAGTTGTCTTTGCAGAAATAATTAAGGTGGAAATGATGGAGAATCGTACAGCTGGGATAAGCTGTACCATTTTGTCACTAAATAGTTGCTGCTTCTTGTTACAGTAGCTAATGGTGGCTAAATGACAGTGTGTCAGTTAGCAAAGATATATCTTCCTGATGCAGAGCTGATCCTGATTCAGACCACAGAAGTAATAGCTAGTGATGTTACGCCTGATACCGAAGCTTTGAAGCGTGTGTCGAGTATGTAGGGCAATTTCGGCTGAAGTTCCGTACCAATGCTTGTGTCACATAGCTATAGTGACGTCACATATGACATTTGAAGCTTCATCTGGAAAGTCCTACCCAAATGGTTCAGGAAGCGGTTTGATATTAATGGGCACTTCAAAGATTTAATGCGGAACTCAACAACTCAACACTCGTGGGTTTGTAGTACTGAGAGTGAACTGCGGATTGCTTACTGAGATGGAGCCAGCGGCTAAACGAAAGTTTTCCCTTGTTTGAGAACATTTTGATTAGATTTTTCCCAACAAGGTAGGCTACGTGAATTTTTTAATATCCTGACATTATAAAAAAATATATATCTAGTTAATCATTCCCACCCAAAACACTTGTCCACTAACACACATACAGCCTCTCAGTCTACACAAGCATACTCACTGCCCTGCTTCATAAACACAAGCATTTTGGATATATTTTCACTGCCCTCTACATGCAAACAACTAACAACTACATGCATTGTACAAAGCCCAAAATTACCCATTAAAAACTGTCAATTATTGAGTAGGCTAATTCTATGAGATTTAGCAAAACTAAGCAGAAAAGTTTAAAATTTATTCGTTCTAACTTTAACCATCTGACTTGCATCATCTTAGTCAAAACTGACCACCACCAGAGTATAACAGGCACATCTGATGTGTTATTTGTAACATGTTATTCACAGACAAAATTATTGATTTTATATGTATGATGTATAAGTAAATATAACTATAGAAGGCAATATGATGCTGAAGTCACAATAAAATCTTAATAATTAAAGTACTCAGTCGCTATATAACTTCAACGCTCTACCGACGCTGCCACAGAACAGTGAAACGCCGGTGTCTGAACAGCATAGTGTTCATGACTTGGGAGTGAGTCACTTCTTGCGATCAGATAAGAACTTGTCACTTGCGTTCCAAGTTCTTATCTGATCGCTCCTCAATCTCACGCGACCCGGAAACCAATCAGGTCCGCCATCTTTAAGGACGTCCCAAAGGGCTTATTTCTGACAGACACGCCCCTTTACTGAAAGTCTGTTTCTGATTGGATAATCTATTATCCAATATATATTATATATTGGATAATAGATATATTATATATATATATATGATAATATATGATATATATCATATATTATCTATTATGTTGATCCGATACAGCCACACCCAAATTAATAACCGCAGGAGTTTTATCAAACATGTAAACAGAAAAACAACAGCAACATCTCAGGATTCTGATGTTTCTGATTATTGATGTTTAATTTTGTCTGACTGATCATCTGTTTAAAACGGCTGGATGTGTTCAGTGCAGCTCTGAATGACAAAGAAACATAAAACAATAAAACGCTCATATCGCCAGATTATATCGTCAGATTGTTCTGAATGTTTGTCATACTGTTCATGTTAATGTTACAGTAATAATCAGAGGAGAATATTTCATTATTTTATCATCTTGTAGAAACTAAAACACTCTTGCTCCAAGCTGATCAGCTGTNAGAATATTTCATTATTTTATCATCTTGTAGAAACTAAAACACTCTTGCTCCAAGCTGATCAGCTGTGACAAGTCATGTCTCCTCAGATGACAAGCCAGGATGTTTCATTTCTCTTAAATCGTGTTCCTCAGCTTCTCTGTCCTCGCTTCTTTTCCTCGCGTCTTCAGTGGGCGGGGCTAAGACGCGAGGAAAAGACCCAAGTGAGGGAAACGCGGAAACGAAATAAGAACGCAGCAAGAGTAGCTGTCAGCTGGGCTCTTTGAATCCCAGGCGATCTTCATCAGCCAATCCACGCACGAGACATCTTCCAAGCGCGGGCTCCAGCAACCAATCCGTATATGACACGCTCTTCCACATTATCCAATCAGGGACGCAACTGCACGCACACACCAACGGGCACACAGACGCAGCGGTACGGCCCACAACAGGCCCGTGGAAGAAACAGAGCAGAATGACAAGCAAAGACCAATACAACATATACAAATATATAAATACGACCACAGTCTTAATGTGTAGCAGTATTGATGACTCCACTTGTCATTACTATTATTTGATTATTGTATTTTCTTTTTTGTAGAAGTTCTCTATTTTAACGTATTGTTGGTATCACTCTATCCTCTGACTGCATTATTACATTACTGTTGTATACTGGTTTCCATAGATACTTTTAATTTTCATAATACATGCATAGAATGCACTTCCTAGAGTCTGTTGTATGTTATCGCAACAGTTGACTTGCAACAAGCTCTGCTACAATACTTAAATTTATTAATACTTTCATTTGTTATTGGGCATGTTACATGTAATATGTTAAATTGTTAATATAATATGATCATTTACTTTTGGTTTTTTTTCATTTCAAACCTTTATTTCTTGAGAACCATTGAGGGCATGCCCTCATTTACAATGACATCTAGAGTACAAAAACATCTAAAAACAGTATAAAAACAAAAAATCAAATCAATTACAACAATCACAGATTGCTGAAAGATGTTCTGCTACAACTGATTTAAACTGACCAACACTTATGAGAGTTTTGAGTTTGAAAGAGCACTGCAATTTATTCTATGAGACTGGAGCGGCATAACCAAAAGCAGTTTTACTCAAATCAGTATAAATGTGAGGGACCTGAAGCGTGAGCCAATCATAGAACATGTAGGATAAGAACCAGAAGACCAATGTAACTGTGATGATATATAAGACGGTAAACTTTCAATAATGGCTTTATAAATAGGTACCAATGTTTTTCACGTCTTACTGTAAGAGAGGACCAACCAACCTTTTGATACAAAATGCAATGATGAATACCAAACCAATCAACTGTGATAAATCCAAGAGCAGAATGATAAACTGAGTCCAGAGACCTGAGAGTGGTAGCAGAAACATGTCTATAAATTACATCACCATAATCTAGTAGTGACAGAAATGCAGCCTCGATAATCCTTTTCCTACTCAGCATTGGAAGGGTAGTTCTGTTTCTGTAAAGGAGGCCAATTTTCTGCTATCATTTACTGACCAGACTTTCAATGTGAGATTTAAAGGTAAATTTCTCATCCACGAGAATGCATAAGTATTTGTATTCAGAAACCCTCTCAATAGAGGAACCACCCAAAGTATATTTTTGTACTCAATATCTTTTTCTCTAGAAAATATCATGAACTTGGTCTTATTTACATTCAAGACTAGCTTAAGATTAAACAGTGCATCTTGTATAATGTTAAAGGAATGCTGCAGTTTTTCAGCAGCTAATTGTACACAATCAGCAAAGCAATACAAGATAGTATCAACTGCATAAAGATGAAATTTACATTCAGTTAAACAAAAGGTAATATTGTTGATAGAAATAGAAAATAATATAGGACCCAGTATTGAACCTTGTGGAACACCCTTTGAAACTGACAAGAAATTGGAGCAAACATTCCCCATGAAAACAGATTGCTTTCTATTTGAGAGGTAGCAGTAGTATTTGAGTGGTTTCAGGTAGTCCTGAAACCATCTGCAGGCGTTCGAATCAAAACCAATGCCATGTAATTTACTAAGAAGTAAGAAAGAAGTTTTAAGTTTACCTAACTTGAACAAAGGTTAATTTCAATTTGTCATACATTGCAACGTTTACAATTACATTTGTTTTGGTTTAACTAAAGATGTAATTGGGAAAAAATTACTACTTTTTTATTTCAGATATTTTGTGAAGCTTTATGCCAGATGAATGAATCATGAGAGGCTTGTAATTACTTTGTTTCTGCCAGAATTAAACAACTGATCAGAACCTGTGTCATCGGAGTGAATAGTTAACAACGCAAGAGAGAATACAAAAGCCGCCCAGAATACAGAATACATGCCAATAAAGCTTGCATTTCAGCAAGCTGCTCAATTTTAACTAAACACATTTAATGATGTTGTCAAACTGCTGATCAAAACACAGCTAAAATATGGAATAAATTTGTAATCTTACCAGTTTGGAATGTTTGGAAGATAAAAGTATCCTAAAAAGATTCCATGATTAAGTTTTATCACAGTTAATCCATTTTGCAGCAAAATTCCCGTAGATTGTGGGTCTTATGAGCGTACCATAACCCTCTGGACCCCAAGCAGTTTCTGGGCGTTTTTTGCTGCTGTCACATTTTTACTCACTGTGGGCTCATTTTTCACTGCATTTGAAAGTCCTGCACCTCTATGGCAACAGCACAATCATGGCTATATGTAGGAAGAACTCCAAAATTTCCTTTGTGCAATACCCACAGTTATGTCATAAATCATAAAAAAAGAAAAAATGTAAGTTGAACTTTTTTTTTTTTTTTTTTTNTTTTTTTTTTTTTTTTTTTTTTCGTTTTCTAAAATTGAAAAAAATAAATCTAAGCTACACAACACATTTTTCCTAGTGCTCACAAGTGTTTCCAATATTGGAAAAAAAGTGGGGCTCCACCTACTATACACTTTAAAACCTCTACAAAGTAGGCGTTTTCACACTACTCTACACATCAACTCTAAAAAGTCATCGTGTCAGAAGCACAAGAGTCATGCCAGTCGCCAAAGCAGTTTCTGTCTAATATTAGGCACAGTGCCACACCACAGTTTCTGCACTTCCAAGCAGTCTTTTTTTTGCACACAACACAGGAAAGCCTTCCATCTGTGGCCTTTTTCGACTTTCCTGCATCTGGGTTTATAGCCACAGGGATGCATGTCTGTGGGGCTGGTGTGGATGGTGGAGCAGGTGTGGATGGTGTGGCTGGCTCCAACAAACAGCCACAAAGTTCAGCACAGAGGGTCTCCATGAACTTCAAGTGAGTCATGGGTTTTTTCCGTTTCATTTTGCACAGTTCTTTGTGAATGATGTAGGAGTTTGTGGCTGCAATGTCGATGAAGTGTTGAAATATGTTTCTGTACCACTTCATTGTCTTATGGTGCACTGAATAATACTGGATCAGCTGGTCCGAAAGATCTACACCGCCCATGTACCTGTTGTAGTCCGAGGTTGGTATGGGGACATCTTGGATCTGCCACTGTCCATCTGTCCCTTTTACATGCCTTCTCACAGTTTCACCTGAGTAAACAGTGTGAATTGTAGAACAGACAGACACCTCTCTAGTGTCNCCTTCTCACAGTTTCACCTGAGTAAACAGTGTGAATTGTAGAACAGACAGACACCTCTCTAGTGTCCATCCACTTAGTGAAAAGCAGTGCTCCATTTCTAATCCATCTTATTGTTCCTCTGCGGGACTCTTTTGTTATTGCGTTTATTTTTGTAGTCGGGGTTTCTCTCCTAGTGTCCCTGTATGTGCCACATGCATGAACCTTCAAAGACAGAAGGTCCTTGAAGAGCTTTGGGCTTGTATAGAAATTATCACAGTACAGGTGATAACCTTTTCCAAGGTAAGAGAGATCCATCAAGCTCATAACAGCATCATATGAAAGTCCGTGTCCAGATGTGAACTGGGATCTGCCTGCATAGACAGTGAACTCACTGGTGTAACCACTGCAGGAATCAGCTAAGATAAAGAGTTTTATACCCCACTTAGTGGGTTTATTTTTAATATAATGACATATTCCAATTTTAGCTTTTGTGGCGACCATTTGCTCATCTATTGAAACTTTTTGATGGGGATGATAAAATGCCTTGCATGTATTCCGCAAATGGTCATATAATGGCCTGAGTTGGTGCAGGGGGTCATATTCAGGTGTGCCCTTTTTCTGGTAATTCACTGCATCTTCTTCTGGATCACTCATGTGCAGGTTCCATGATATTACTTGGAAAGCATTTCTGGACATGACTGAGGCTGGTGACAAGACACTGAAAAACGACTTCTGTCTCCAGTACTGTGCCACTTTTGGCAGCTTTAGAATTGCCATGTAAAACAGGAGACCCACAAATTCACAGAGCTCAATGGGACCAATGTCAGTCCACTTGAATTTCTTTCCCTTATCAATGTTCTTTTTGGCCTGTTTATTTGTGTTGTCACAGATGATCTTGATAGTGTTGTCATCAAAAAATGTTTTGAACAGCTCAGAGGGACTGGGGTTGTCTGTTATCCCAAATCCTTGCACTCCAGGTGTCCGAGTAGGGCAAAATGCTGTGAGAGGCTCAGGCAATGCATCTGGTTGATCTTCTGTCAGCCATTCAGTAGTAGAGTCTGCTGCTCCAGGTGACACTGGAGTCATTGTTTGACGTCCTTGGCTGTGAGCGGATGCGGAATGAGTTGGTGTTGCATGGCTGTGACCACGTTCATTTGTCTGCTCAGACTCTGATATTGAAGTGCTTGCTGAGACAGAACTCATCTGTGATGAAGGGGATGACGGTGGAGAAGAACAGGAATGTCCAACTGGAGTGAAGGACCATGTACTGTCATCATCAGACCTAAAAGAAATAATGTAATATTTATAATATTATTATAATATATAATATTCATAAATATATCATAACAATGTAAGAATAAAAACACAGTGATAATATATAAACAATATAAACAAAGTGATAGTCTAGCTACCAGAACTACTAGAGATTTGTCATTATGATAAAGTAGGCTATATGCTAAGGTGGTAGTGCAAATATAAATTACAATTTATAATATGTATAAATATAACCTATCCATATATTTTAGAGATACAACATGAAATATGATGAAATACTCACATGTCCTCCCATGGATTGCTGCCCTCTTCAAAATCCTCCTCTGACCAGCTTGAGAAACTGTCCGGAGCTAAGTCTAAGTTGATGTCACAGCAAACATGGGCATGACTTGCTCTGCTGTATATTTTTTAGACATGCTGCAATTATTTTATTGCTCAATATGTTTTCTTTTTCTGTTCTCCTATCTCTCTTGATGATCTTGTCCACCTCTCTGTCCTCTACTCTCTGCTCAAGCCTGTAGTTCAGTAGAAAATTGACCAAATTTTTGTCACGTGACTTAGTCTCATTCTAGGTTTCCCAGCTGAAGAGCGCAGAATTTATTGGTTTTTTTTGCAGAATCTGGATCATGCAAATTGTTTATTTTTGGCAAAATTTTAAATAAGACATGCAGAATTAAGTAATTTTGATGAAATATCACTATTTTAAACTTAAATTTGGTTATTTTTCCTGACGGAAGTCTTCGGCGCATATGATTACTTCAAGGACTGTTGGAAATTTGAAAATCTGACAAATATTTCTATTTTTACAGTTTCTAGCTATGATAAATGGTGTAATTTTGGCAACTCTTAAAAAAAAACCAAAAAACATGTCTTTCAACCCGCTGGGTTTTGAGGTTAGTCCAGAGGGTTAATAGTGGCAGGTCCTTTTTTTTNTTTTTTTTTTTTTTTTTTTTTTTTTTTTTTTACCTCAACTAGAGAGAGAGAACCAGGCTTTTATTCCAGCCAGGTCATTGTTTCAAATTTTAAAATATATGTAACCTCCATGCTTCCCACCAAAGTTTCCCTGTGCTGTGTTATAGCTTCATTACTTTTAGTTTTCCTTTAAAACTCCGCTGAGGTCGAAGTAAAACGCGCTTGTTGCGCAGCCAGCTGATCCATTCCTGAATATTAAACAGCAACATAAGAAATGATGTTTAAACCTGACTGAGACTGCCTGATCTCCTTCAATCATCCTCACTGTCCTCAGGTTCTCTAGAGTCAGAAACCTTGTCATTACTAGACGGTCATAAATAAATACCTGGATATGTGTTCCTGGCTGGTCCTGGTCCTCCACAGTCCTCTCCATCAGCTTCTCTTTCTCTCTGATCAGAGAAGCTGCTGCTTACAGGCTCTGACTCTCTTCTCTCTTCAGTTTGGTTCTGAAGCTGTGAGGACTGAACTTTCTCTTCATCTTCTTCACTCTTCACAGGGACAAGAGTTAATGTGAACATTGTGGTATCAGCCTCCTCCATATCTTGAAGCTGCTCTCCCTCCTGACTGATCCAGAGTTCTTCCGGTTCCTCCTTTTTAATGTGTGAGGGTTCAGGCTCCTCCTGGTCCAGACTGGACCTCCTCTCTTGCTGCACCAACAGATGCTGGATGTCTGCAGAGAAAACAGAAACACACATTATGGAAAATATGATCGTATTTGCACCCAAGCGTGTAAGGGTGTAACTGAGAAATGGTAATGGTAAATAATAATGCTGCTACCCCCTCAACTAAAAATTACATGCGAAAAGAACTTATATGTATAAAAAAAATAAAGGAAAAATCAAAACTGGATTTAAAAAAAAAAAAAAAACAGAATCAGAATTGGAGAAAGAAATGTGTTAAACCAGGTCAGAAACAGTTTCATGGCAAACAAAGGCAATGAACTTCTTTTTTTTTTTTTCAACTTTGCACTTTTTTTTGGGTACTTTTGCTGTCTGTTAGCACAACATTGCAGGATTGAGGACATGAGCACTTTGTTCAACTAGAGAGAGGGAGAACCAGGCTTTTATTCCAGCCAGGTCATTGTTTCTAATTTTAAAATATATGTAACCTCCATGCTTCTCACCAAAGTTTCCCTCTGCTGTGTTATAGCCTCATAACTTTCTTTAGTTTTCCTTTAAAACTCCGCTGAGGTTGAATTAAAACGCGCTTGTTGCACAGCCAGCTCCAAGAACGAGATAACAGAATGGAGACTGAGAGCACATGTTGAACATGTTGAAGAGACATTACAGCCAAGAATTGGAAATTGGGAATAACTATGTGGCCAACTCTAGTTACAACTTTATCATTTCTAGTTTACGCATTGTGGTTTCCATTTACAGATTTTTTTTTGGTTTGGGATTTACGTGTTAGGTATCACGTTTACAAAATATTTTGTTTCACTTACGGTACATTAGGGCTGGGCGATATGGCCTAAAAATAAAATCTCAGTTTTTTTCACATGATGGACAATTTGCGATTTAAATCAATTTTTTCTTTTTCTTTTCTTTTTTTTTTTGAGGGGACCCTAAAAAAGACCCTAATTCAAATGAATATTTTTTTTATTAAAATAACAAATTGTCAGGTTTTCTAAACAAAACCTTTCAAAATAAAAGGTTTTAGCAGCGATGTCCAGCTTCCTGTCTGCTGCCTCTTGATGCTCTGACATGTTACAGTATTCCACCTACAGTTTGCTGCACGCTTTGCAGCATGCAGCAAACGGTTTAGTAGTTTCTTAAAAAGTTACCTTTTTTAGAAACGAGCTCATCTTCAGTCGAAGTGTTTGTTAGCATCTTGCTAGCATGTCTGATCTGCTGAAAGCTTCGTGGGCATGACGTGATGGGCTGTTGATTGGTAAGGTTGGAAACCGCGTCCATATCCACTGCAGGCAGAGCTGTGGACCCTCACGGACACACGAAAATATAAACAAGGCTTGTAAGGTTTAACGGCACAAAACGGGAATGGGCTTGATTGATGGAGAGTGCCCCGCTGCTGCATTTTCCCCGTTAAAAATAGTTAGATAGTAGTTTAAAAAAAAAAAAAAACCAAAAAAAAACCAAAAAAAACCTCGATTTTCTGATTTAGTCATTTTACACATCGTGCCAAAACATAAACTTGAATTAATCGATTTATCGCCCAGCCCTACGATAACTTTTTTTTGTCCCATTGACCCCAGTTTGACTCTATAGGGTTCACCTAAACATTCTGATACCTAAAAGCCCTGATGCTTCATAATGTAAACAGGATGCAAGTACATGCAGTATCCCTCATTTCTACTGGCATCATTGTCTATCTGACCAAAAAGTCAATCCAGAAAACTCTGATCCATTCCTGAATATTAAACAGCAACGTAAGAAATAATGTTTAAACCTGACTGAGGCTCCCTGATCTCCTTCAATCATCTCACTGTCCTCAGTCTCAGGTTCTCAGTCAGAACTCTTGTCATTACTAGACGGTCATAAATGAATACCTGGATATGTGTTCCTGGCTGGTTCTGATCCTCCACAGTCCTTTCCATCAGCTTCTCTTTTAATCTGTTCAGAAGAGCTGCTGCTTACAGACTCTGACTCTCTTCTCTCTTCAGTTTGGTTCTGAAACTGTGAAGACTGAACTTCCTCTTCATCTTCTTCACTTTTCATAGGGACAAGAGTGAACATTGTGGTATCAGCCTCCTCCATATCTTGAAGCTGCTCTCCCTCCTGGCTGATCCAGAGTTCCTTCTGTTCCTCCTTTTTAATGTGTGAGGGTTCAGGCTCCTCCTGGTCCAGACTGGACCTCCTCTCTTGCTGCACCAACAGCTGCTGGACATCTGCAGAGAATACAGAAACACACATTATGGAAAATATGATCTTATTTGCATGTAAGGGTGTAACATGAGAAATGATATCATGGTTATGGTGTTTTGGTTCCTGTGCTATAAGTTGTGTACTAAGAGGAGGGAAAAAAATACTATATCCATATTTTACACACTTTTATTTTGCTATTGAATACTCAATTAGATTTGGTAATAATGCTGCTACCCCCTCCATTAAAAATTACATGCGAAGAGAACTTATATGTATAAAAAAAAAAATAAAGGAAAAATTAAAACTGGATTAAAAACAAAAAAAAAACAGAATCAGAACTGGAGAGAGAAATGTGTCAGAAAGAGGGTCATGGTAAACAGAAGCAATGAACGTTAATTTTTTTTTTTTTCCAACTTTGCACTTATTTTTGGTACTTTTGCTGTCTGTTAGCACACACTGCAGGATTGAGAACATGAGCACTCTGTTAGAAACATCCTTACAACAGATAACAGGCCAGATAATACAAGCATTCATGCTTTGTGCAGAAATGCTGGCTTTACCAGGCTCCTACTGCAAACAATACTAGTCATATTCCTGTTGTTTCTGTAATAAATGAAAAACATAAACTACATACAACATATGATCAAATCTATCAAATTTGCTTTTTTGTGACTGTACCAAAGAGATACTGATCCAACTCTATGGTACAGTATATAAGGTAGTGCAGTGGAGGGTGCAGAGGATTTAACTGCATTATATTGCGTTTGTAATATTTTGCCACGAATATTTATACAGAAGGAGAAAATCATTTTTATACCTTTTTCAAAATAAAATAATCTTATTACCTTGCCCACTTACCATAAAGTATTTCTGCTCTCTAAACGGGACTTACGTGATTCGTCGCGTCCTGAAAGGTTTTTGTCCTCAAACCAGCCACAGAATTACCATCTATTAGTAGTTTAAATGTAATGATAAAAACAGTAAAAGTGAACTAACCTGCTCTGTGTAGCTGAACTTTGAAAACAGCGTTGAGTAGTTTCTGTTGTCGGACGTTCTGCTGCTGTGAACGAGAAATCTCCTCCTCGTACTCTGCTATCGTTCTTTCACACAGTCCAACGACCTCTTCAACAGCCGCAGATAATCGCTGATTCACCAGCTCTCTCAGAATCTGAACTTTAGACATTTTGACTTTTTATCAAGAGAAATTCCGTCAAAAACACTGGATGTGTGTCAATCGCTCACTCAGACTGTTGTGTTTGTCTCTGTCGGCGTGTTTCCAGCTAGCATGCTAAGCTAACTTCAGTAGCTTCGTGCTTAGCAAGAAACGAGTCACTGATTTAAAAAGACAAGCAGCGTTGTTCAGACAGATTTATCCATACATACAGAGAACCGAACGTTTCTATCCACCTGAATGTCATAAACAACAAGGAAGAACTGAATTTCCGAATACAGCAAAGTTAACCGACAATAGGAAAGTCTTCTTCTTCTTTAAAATTTTATGGCGGTTGGCAAACAACAAATTGGTGCATTACCGCCACCA
>VXCM01007767.1:0-20186 GCA_014773175.1 Lucifuga dentata | reverse complement strand
AGGCAGATGATTCGCTGTGGTGACCCCTGAAGGGAAAGCCGAAAGGAAAAGAAGAAGAAGATGTAAATTATGGCTGAAGTGATCAACTGAAAATAGATACAGAGGAAAACTTTGCTCAAGATCCTGGAAAGTTGAGAGCCTGACAGCAGACATGTAATGACTGTAAGTATATTTGCTCAACTACTGTACAATTTTGAAGTATTTGATCTATGGGTATTTCCATTTTGTGATACTTTCTATTTTTCACTAAATTGCATTTGGGAATATTGACGGAAATATTGTACAATTCAGCACAGTACAATTATTTACTTTGCAGATTCAAATGTACTTTAAATTCAACATTCAACACAGCTTTTGTTTTAGCCTGATATCACAAAGTGATTTTGATAGTTTTTCATCACTTTAGGCAAAGAGTAAGATTGGAGAAATGACTCTAGCATTGTTAACATTTAGAAGGCATCTTTAGCAACGTAACTGAACTAGTGAACAATTGAACTAAAAGCATGACATTTCCCAAAATTGGAGATGTAAGGTTTTTCCACCCAATATGGTATCTCCAATTTTGGAGATTTTATTATTTCATCATAGAATTTTCATGATTTCATTTCAAACTGAAGCCGAAGATACGAGATTGCTCACACTGTTGGTGAAAAACCTCAGATCTCCAACTTTGGTGATTTTCATTACTGATACATTATTGTGTATCTACTACACATTAAAGGACCATACCATCCATTTTGCCTGTTTGAGCCTAATATATTCAATTTTCATACACGTAACATTAGACAATCATTTCCCAAAGGATAAAACCGTATTTCAGCTTTCCTGATATTTTGCAAAATCTCTTAATCTTTAAAAATTAAATATTCTAGTGATACACCCACATTAAAAATCGATGTTTCGCCTCCTAATAGTTACACAAAATTATGAAGTCACGGTCATTTAAATTTTTCGATAAACGCAGGTCTTCTTTTGGGACTATATTCCCTGGTGGAGACATACATTCACTCCATGCTTTTTGATTGTGTTTAAATACTAAAATTATGTAACTTTAAAAAAAAAAAAAAAACCCTGAATACAGGTGTTGTTGGTGATGATGGATTACCTATCCCAAGAGTTTCAAATATCAACAAGTTGATTTTAATAGAGTACCAGAATGAACTGAAACCAATGGTGGTTGGAAGGTAGGAAAAACATTTTTAACTCACCATTCCAGTAGTATGCTTTGGAAAATAGTCAGTAACCTTATGTGTATGAAAATTGAATATGTTAGGCTCAGACATGCAAAATGGATGGTATGGTCCTTTAATAATAATCTAACACTCAGGTCAGGGCCATTTTTCACAGTAACTTTAATTTGGAAAGGTGAGAACATTTTAACTTCTTCTACGCGTTTTTGTTCCTTTCACAAATCAGAACTTTTGATTTCTACTTGTTAAAAAGTAGCAGCTGTTATTTTCAAGACCTTAAGTTACATATAAACCTGTAATTTGGTTTCCATAAATGCTGAAACATCACACTTCATGTTTCACTTACATGCCAGATGCAGATGATGCATTCAAAAAAAAAAAAAAAAAAAAAAAACGTGCAACAGAGCTCATTTCTTGGATTTATTAAGTTGTATTCAGACACTCAAAACTGATCAGCCCATCACTAGTAATGCTGTTTTACATCATTAAAATTCATTGAGCTGTAACAGAGACCACCAGTTAGGTTAATTACGCTACCTGCTTATAGCTGTAGGTTAGCGAGTCCAATACAGTCCATCATATAAAATTGAAGGGCAGTCATCAATTAAAACATGATCAACACTGTGCAATGCAATTAAAGTTCCTTTCAAACATAAATGGACCAGTTTTGAGAAAAGTAACAAGACATCAGGGGAGGATTTTGTTAATAACACTACAGACAGCTATAAAAGACCACCACTGTTTTAACATGTGACCAGTTTGTAACAAGGTCTAGAATGAAAATTCAAAATAAAAAGCAGACCTATATTGAACTGTACAATTGTTCGGAATCTCTACGTTATTTTCTGGTGAGCTCGTGAAGAAGAGGAAGAAGACGACAACGCGACGTTGCATCCAACAACCACATTAAGAGTATATTTCCCACAGACTCCTGACAATGAGTAATGGTCTGATTTTGTGTTTGTGAGGTCTATTCTAAAACATCTTTCACTCGGATTCTTTGATGTGACGTGACTGCTGGCTTGCACAGTAACAGAGAGGACGAACAGAGATTAACATGGGAATAATCATACGTTTGAGTTTTTGAAAGACGGTTCACAGAGCAGGTTGTGTGTTCAACAGTCTTTAAATTTCCTGTTTTGTTTTTTTTTTCATATCTATCAGTTTTGGAATTTAACATGGGACTGCTCTGATGGCTTTTGGTGTGCTCACTGAAACATGGAAACTAATAGCAAAACACTATTTAAGATCCTGTCACACCGGCCTGGTGTTGGCCTGAGGGGTGTTAATGATTGATGTTCTGTCAAACTGCTCTGTGGATAAACAAGCTTGCTGCACTTTTCCAAATCCCATGTTTTCCAGACCACAATAACTTCCTGTTTTTCAAAAATGATGACTGCAAAAGTGACTGGGCAACGTGACGAGCCCTTATCACTATCACTTCATAAATGAAGATTACTCTTTGCTATTTTTTTTTTTAAATGACGGTAACTTAAAGCTTATGAGTAACCAGATATGTGGCAAAACTTAAGCTGGTTTTCTTCCATACTCATAAATACTTTTTTTAATGTGTTTTCCAAACTTTTCAAAAAAACTGGACAGTCCCAAATTCATTTTCCGTACTTTTCCACATAGAATGTTGGATGATGTCCTCTTGGGTACCAGATGTGAGGGATTCTTGGTTTGTGCAACAGTCAGTTCCTCACAATTTGATACAATTTGGCGTCTTCTGACTGTGGCTAAAACTCAAACACAAAGTATATTACAGGCAACATCATTAACATCCAGTCGAGCCTGTGAAGTGACAAGTGAGGCTGGAGTTTCTTATCAGCAAAACCACTCTTGGAATTCACACAAACTTTCGTACTCACACACACTTGCAGGTTTCTTACTCGTTCGGCTTTCTCATAAGGGGCTCGTCTTCCAAATGAATAATAAGATAAAAACGTGTGTTTTAGGCCTTGTAGTGATACATGCATCCATCATACTGATATACACTTCTTTAAAAAAAAAAAAAAAAAAAAAAAAAAAGGTATTAGAAACGCAGCTATACAGAGTCTTTTGCTATTCCAGGGGAGTGAGGTTGAAGGTCAGGTCTGGAAGCCAAGGAGCCCCATGTCCAGATGCTGTTCAGTTGATTGGGAAGAAGGGGGGACGTGTGGAGGGGAGGATGAGAGCAGGAAGAGATGGGGGTTAGTTATTGCAGCAGGGACGGCTGGTGGGCTGAGCCGTCTCTGTCAGGTCCACTCCCCGGTTCCGCCCGCTGTTGGCTCCGGCAGCTTGAGGCTCGTTCTTGGGTAGCTTCTTAGCTGTAATGTGATAGCAATGAGATCAGCAGCATTAAAAACTACCAGATGATCTATGGAGGACTGGGGGGGGTCCCTGCTGGCTTCTGGTGATGAAGTGACTGGTTAGCTAACTGATCAACAAAATATTTTAACAGATAAAGGATTTTTTTTGTTTTTTTGTTATGGGAAAGTCAGAACATATAGCCGGTGTGGAGATCAAAACCAGCAAACCGTTGGTCACACAGTGGCTTTAGCTAATGTTAACAAAATTCAGGTGATAATTAGCCCGGCAAGTTTTCAGATCACGTTATATCTTGTACCAGATTGCATTTTGATGTTGATAAGCAGGGCTGCTCATTAGTAGCATGCATGCGCATCCTATATTGGAAAATGCTTGCTTGGCTCTCTCATAAACACTCATTTGCGTACCAAGCTGGCTGTTGCCAAGAGAGCAAGATCTTTGTCTTCAGATCTCTCTTTCTCCCCTCCCTCAATTGAAATCAATTTAGTTTGCTGTGTCAAAGTTCGTGGACCTAAGTGTGTTCACCTGGTGTGAACACATTAACCTAAGCGGATACGAGAGACGCCTGATGCAGGTAAACAATCCAGTTTCTACCTGCAGCAGCACAAACAGCCCGTCCTCACTACATGTTTTTTAACACCAGAAACTTACCGTGGTGACATAAAAGAGACACTGAGTTTGGGAGCGCATACACTGTACTCAGGCAAGTGTGTGTGTGTGTGTGTGTGTGTGTGTGTGTGTGTATGTTGCAGTAAAAATGAAATAGAAATATGCAGTGAGCAAGAAATTTCCTTTGTAAAGTTGGATAAATCTGGTAATATTAGCCAGTCTGCAAGGAGGTACTGTGCTGAAAATATGGAGGCCTCTATCAGCCAATCAGATTCATCTTGTCACAGCTGATCATAGTGATCGGCTTAGTTTAATTTAAAGTGTTTTATTTTCAACATGCTGTACTTCACAGCTTACCTTTCTCAGGCTGCAGCAGAAGCATAAGAGTAAAGATTACGCTGAACATCTTTGGTTTATATATATGTTTGGTTGAATCATGAAACTGCCCCCACAATAACAAAAAAAAAAAAAAAAAAAANAGAAGCGTACCCTCATAGATCTACTGGTACTCATTTTAGCATCGGACTGAAAAAATGATGTGCACCCTGCTTATAAGCTTTATGGTAGAGACACTTACCAATTGCCATGAATATCTCGTTCACATTCATAGAGGTCTTTGCTGACGTTTCCATGAAGAGCAAGCTGTTGTCATCTGCGTATGATTGTGCATCCTGTGAAACAAATGTCATGAAATCATTCAGTATCTCACAATTTGCTCTAACAAAATCTGAGATGCAGAAGGAAAGTATCACATGAAATATACTGTATATTGATTCAATTTTTGGCTTCATTTCAGTGTTTGCAATGTCCAGTCCCGAGATGTTTGGAACTATTTTTCTGCAGACATTGTTTTTCATTAATAATCTGGGATATGATTCTTTGACAGTGATTTTTGTGCTTCTGCTTAGATCCTGTAGGTCATTGATGATAATTTAAAGAACACAAACCTGAAAGTCCAATGCTCTCTTGTTTGCGAGATCGGCCTTGTTCCCAGCCAGCGCTATTACAATGTTTGGACTGGCTTGTCTCTGAAGCTCTTTAACCCAGTTCCTTGCTCGAATAAATGACTCCTGGGAAACAGGGGGAGGGATGACTCAGTTAGTGAAAATAACAATACGACTCATGTAATGGAAAGATGAGGACAACAGGACCCTTCCCATAATGGCCTGGATAAGTTTTGTTTGGCCTCTAGCAGAAAGTCTTATTAAAGAACCCTCTTCATGAGACATGAACAAACTAAATCAAATCGTCCCAAGGTTAAAGCAGTATGACAATGAAAAACTGGAATGGTTGTTTGATTTTAAGTTTTTTAAGCTAATTTTTAAGTTGACATTACATATTGACAATACAGAAATAGAAAGAGTGGATGACATTAACTTTCTGGGGGTCTTAATAGATAATAAGTTAAACTGGAAGTCACATATAAACTACATTAAATCCAAGATTGTAAAATCTATAGCCATTCTCTATAAGGTTAAATATTTACTAAATGAAAAGGCATTGTTAACACTGTACAATTCCATTATTGTTCCATATATGAACTATTGTGTTGCCGTTTGGGATTATGCATTCATTACATCCACCAAACTACTATTTGTCATCCAAAAGAGAGTAAGAATTATAACTGGATGCAAAAGTAGAGTTCCATCAAATCCTCTATTTTATAAACCTGAAAGTCCAACATTTTCTGATATTGTAAGCTATAATGTTGGACAAATTATGTTTCCAGCTCACAATCACTACCAATAAATATTCAACAAATGTTTAAAGAACGAAGGAGTCAGTATAATCTTAGAGGAGTTTGTATGTATTACATTCCACAAATTAGAACAGAAACAAAAGAAGAAATATATCTGTGACTGGTGTTAATATATGGAAAAAGAAGGAAAATGAAATGAAATTATGTAAAACTCTTAAAAAAAAAAATTTAAATGGATGTTTAAAATCAATGCAATTAAGAAATACTAAGAAATTCTATGAATGATTGATTTTTGAAATCATGATTGTGTGTATGTAAGTATGTACATATGTATGTACTGTATATGTATATATGTGTGTGTATATATATGTAGTATTTTCTTTATTTATTATGGTTAAGATGGCACAATGAATTAGTGACCAGAGACTTTTATTCTTCAACAACGTGGTATGTGAGAACGGTAGGCTTAAAATAAGGTTTGTCTTCAGCCTACACCTTTTCGCTCACAGAGGAATTATGTATGGAATATGTCTTTGTGAAATATGATAACAAACTGTAATCTGTGTGTGTGCGCACAGTGTATTGTACAATCTTGAATGTCAAATGACCAAAACAAAATAATAAAAAAAAAAAGTTGGCTAATTTTGTCTCCACAGCCTGGAAAAGAAGGCAAGATGGTTTAAGCCCATGTGGGCTTACAAGACACCAAGCCCACATTGGCATGACACAGTAATAAAACTTCATTCATTCATTCATTATGTATGAGAGGCAGGGTTACGTTACACAATCATACAAAGGAAATAAACACGCAAGAAAACAAATTTAAAAATGTCAACTACATGGCTGGTCTCAAGGATCAGGTCTCCCCTTTTTCACAACCTTGTAATAAAGGATTAAGTCGCCTCCTGTATGATTTCACATCGATTCTCTTAGCAAGCTGAGCAGAAATGGCAGAATGAACTTTGTGCCATTTTGTGAGTTGCTATAATTGTTTTTGTTATTTTGCCTGATGTTTACTTGCCTAAAACATATTCGTGAGCTCCAGCTGATAAATGAAGTATGCCTCAGTCCACCAAGTAGGCCCTTTATGAAACATAGTGTTGTTTTTCAATGAGAACTGAAGTATGAATATAATGGTTGCACTTTTTTCCCCATCAGTTATCAAAATACATTTTTCTGCTACAGCTAAGATGAGACGGACTCCATCTGCAGATTTATGAGCAGCAAATTCGCAAAATGAAAATTTTAACCTGCCCAGTCGACGTGTGTTTGTGTCTGAAACAAAGCCCAGACGAGCCAAACTGCTGACAGCTGTGTTGACTTTGGGTTTTCAGTGTCTCCTCGTCCTTGGTGACGTTGTTCTAGGCACGTGATTTAAAACCGGGTCGCTGACTCACCTCGTTTGTTATGTCATAGACCACAATGGCTGCCTGGGCACCTCTGTAGTACATGGGAGCCAGACTGTGGTAGCGCTCCTGACCGGCTGTGTCCCAGATCTCAAACTTGACTGTCGTGTCATCCAAACATACTGTCTGAGTCAGGAAGGCAGCTGCAGGGGGCAAAGTTTGTGAGACACAGTTGGGGATTATTTTCCTGATTATCTCTTGATTTTTCTTTTTTTTACTTTCAGAAAATGGGGTTCTGATTGTATCAAAATACTTGATATCTATGATCCAAATTCTGGAAGTATAAAGACATGCAGATTCATTTAGAAACTACGGCAGCTTTATCCAGACTCCCTCTGTATGTCTCCATAACTTCAACACATGTGTACTGATGTTGCTTTCATGTGAAGCCTCATCCGAGTTCCTGTGACGTCAGTGAAATCAGCGAGATAACCACAGTTATGTCATTGTGTGTGTAATACTCTGAATATATGTATGTACTAACAGCCAAAAAATCTGTGATCAATGTAATACAACATTACATTGATTTTACAAGTGGCTCTCTGGCTCACGGTGAAAAGATCAATGTAGCGATACAGGAGAAAGCAAATTAGGAAAATTTGATTAACCTTGTAAGTTCCATTAAGAAATAAGTTTAACACTGAGTACGAAGCAATGAGGTTATCCAGATAATATCTGATGGGTTTACCATCGTGTAAGATACTGAGCTTTCCAGGAACTTGGAATGGGATGTCTGGAAATTCACCTGTTTATTCCGACACGAATGTCTCTGTTCCCATCACATATTATCCTGCTGCCTCTATACTCAATGGTGAACTGAAATAGAAACAGCTTACTCCAATCATCCCTTACTATTAATCTCCCCTTTTCCTTTTATGTTTTCTGCCCGATGCCACAGTTTAAGTAACATGTCTTGTCACGTGCTGATTGTGTCGGTCACATGAACACATCTATAATGGCTCTGCCCACGGCACGACTGTTTGCTTATGAATTTCACACTTAAACTACAATACTAATGCTTATTCCACTGCTATGTTTTTTGCAAGTGTCTTATTTGAGACCTGCCATCTTAAAGGACAAATATGGGTGATTTTGCATGTTTGAGCAAAATAAATAGTACCTGTATACACATTACTGACAACATTGTCCAAAACATAAAACAGGATTTTAGCTTTTGTTTTATGTTGCCAAATTTCTTAAAATTCAATGTTTTGCTTGCTTATATCTGAATGAATGTAGAAGGCACAGCCGTTTTTCATTTCTCAGTAAAAGCCATCTCCTCCAGAGACTATATTCCCTGGCAGAAACATTTTTTTTTCTGTGTAGCTCCATGTCAGATCGATTAAATTAAGTTTCTTTGACAAAAAAATAAGAACGACATTTGTTCCACTGTGATGGATTACCTATCTCAAGCACCTTTCAAGTCTCTAAAAATGGTTTTTAATAGCATGCTGGAATGAACTGAAAGCAGTGGCAGCCTGGAAGGTCAGAATAACAAATCTAAAATGTACCGCGCCAGTAGTACGCACTGTATGTACTGAAAAATGGTTTGCAGTAGTGTAATGTGTATGAGGTTGTATGTATGAGGGCTCAAATATGCAAAATCACCAGTATGCTCCTTTAATGTAAAAAAAAAAAAAAAAAAAAGTAGATCAATTATGTCAGCAACATTAATCGTTAAATCCAATCTTGTAAGTGAAAGAAAGCAAAGGTTTGAATGAAGGTGTGTACCTCCAATTGTGCTCTCCTGGAATTCATGAAACTGTCCCTTGACGAAGCGAAGCACGAGACTCGACTTCCCCACAGCCGACTCCCCTAAAAGCACGAGTTTGAACTGGCAGATCTTGTTGCCTGCGTTAGGCCCATTGGGTCGTGTGGCTCCACCTCTACTAGCCATGGCACACACTCCGGTCTCCTCCTCTGGATGCTGACTTCCTGCTAAATAACTGGACAAGACAAAGAAAGGGAAGCAAAGATTAAAAACACCCCTGATGAGATAAAGACGAACAAGAATTCAGAAGAGAGCGGCAGAAAGTCATTTTGGCAAACAGGCCTGCTGCTTTAAGGAGGAAGTTATGCATGTTTTGACATTTTATTGTTCAAATTGCCACCCAATCAAGGATAACTTTTTTTTGTTGTTGATGTTTCGTTTTTGTTTTTTAACTTTATTTGGGTACTTGGCTGATGATTTCAGACAAAATAAAATGTGTTGTCCTTGTAGGAGGAGGAAAGCACAAACTAATCTCATTTCAACAATAATGTCACATACAGAGAGCTCAAACAGAAGACAGCTCAACAGGAAGGTGCAAAAGCATACAGGTGTAGAAAAGGTCTGCTTAAGGTTAGTAGCTCATTAACATATGACTCTATCCCCACATCAGATTATGTGCCACCATGAGGAAATATGGGAAATTTTCCAAAGCAAATTTTCAGCAAAGTTCACACATAAAACTCACTGAGGCAGCGTAGCAGATAAATCTTGTAGTTATTGTATATTGTAATAATAATAATAATAATAATAATAATAATGGTGTACTATTAACTCAGGCTGTTCTCAGTCTAATTCAGAACAAATACGTCCATTATACTGTATGATTCATTAAGTTTATCATCAGTAAAAATGAACCAACAGCAATTTTAACAATTTTAATAATCATTTACTTATTTGAGTTATTAAATAAAAACTCAGCATTTGAGAAGTGCAACCAGCACTCAGATTATGTCCAGTTCACTAAGCAACCTGTCAACAAAGCAGTTTCACCACATTACCTGCCAATGTGATTCTCTTTCTTAGGAAACAATACTTGCCATGGTGGCATGTTGAGGAAATCAAAGGACCAAACATTACAGAGTTTGACATTAACACAACATTCTGGCAACGGTTGTCACAACAAGTGTTGGGTTTAACACTGTATAAAGTAACATGTTGCTATAATCAACCTCTTTTTTTTTCTTTCAGAGATGCAGTAACATGCTATCTTTTAATTTCAGTAATAATACTGTTGGCCTGGATAACATAGTTATTGTGTTACAAATAACATGTCTATAGAATTAAGCCATGCCTGAATTGATTTAACCCTGTATTCATATTTATCAGATGAGGATGGATAGTTTGATAAGCCCGGACCCTGTAATTATTTTCTTTGAATCTAAGTAATTTAACGATAATGTTTCTAGGTCAGACTCAACCCTGGATGACAACAAGCTTCACAAGCAACCTGTGGAAGCTCTTGATCAAGAAACATGCCCACATTAAACCCACATAAAAGAACTTCACCTCATTATAGATAACAGTGAGAAAGCCTCAAATCCTACTCAAAAGGAGTTATATCACTTTTCTAGTAGATTGTAGTTACAGAAAGAGGAAAAAAAAGGAAACTTTTGTCAAGCTACAAAGTGGAGGAGATGGTGCCCATGTCTACAGTACAATCAGATTAACTTTAGACAACCTATCAGTAACAGGTAAGAACTGGCATGACTTTAAGATAGCAATGTAGAAGTATGAGTAATAAACTGATAGATGTCAATGATTCTATTCAAGAGCACTGACAGAGTTGGCTAACTGATATGCATGTGTTAACCTGTTACAACAAACCTCTGGCAACTTCTGCCAATGGCTAAACCCTATGTGAGTCACAGAGTAACAAAAAGGATTAGGATCACATGGCTCTAGGCATATATGTGGGAATATTTTTCAAGGTAATACCACACACTGCTTTCTCTGTGTTGGTCTTGCTTTCTAGATTAATTACACGAAGCAATCATTATCCATACAGCAACAGATTTTGTGTGTCTAACACTTTCTCAGTCCCAACTGTCACGTAAACACAGCACACCAGTCCTTAAATAATTACGGTCAAGTTCGTCGAAATCGTGTTACGACACAGTTAACCACAAATAACCTGTTATGTTGTTGCTGTATGGCTCAAATTAGCAAGCTAACGACTGATAGTTTTAGCAAGGTAGATAGCTAGTATCTAGTTAGCGGGGAATAACTAAACTAATCTCTGACTGTAACAAATAATAATTTAGTCCGTGTAACTTCAGTTTGCGTGGCTTTTTACAAACAAAGCTTATCTGCCGCATATGTGACACTGTAGAACGTCTGCCAACACACAGATGATGCAGTTTTGGGTGTGTACAGCTTGTGACAGCTAGCTAGCTAACGTTAGCTATGTAGCGTTGATTTAGTAAGTGTCTTAATAATCAGTTCTAGATTTTGCCAAAACCGGATCAGAGACATTTAATATGTTATAAGTAATGTGACAATCATCTAAACATAACATCCGATCAGAGTTGTTAACCACCAATGCTACCAAGTTTGCCCCCAACAGTGTCGGCTATTTTAACTTAGCTTCACATTCGGCCTGGTTAGCCCTTAAGTTAGCATCGGGAGGAGCCCATCAGATAGCTAGTTGTTAGCAAGCCAGCTAATATTAGCTACTCACCTAGCTGAAATACAGAGCGAATAAATGAGAAGTGTGTCTCCAGTAAAATATTTGTGGCACCTCAGTGTGTGTTCACAGTGTGTCGAGTATCAGGTTAGCTAGCTAAGGTTAGTTTTCATAGGGCTTCGCGATGTCTCCACTTCTTTCTACACTTCCCTGCTCGCGTCATACAGAGAGGATGATGACATGTTTTTTTTTTTTTTTTTNTTTTTTTTTTTTTTTTTTCCCACACAACTTTATTGAAATAGTAATAACAGACGAAGAAGATAAAATCTGGCAGGTACTTTAGTGAGAAGTCGAAAAGAACATACATGTCTGTATTAATTAAGACATCATGATAATGTGTGTACAGTGCTGCCAACTTTCTGGAATACTCTGGAGTGAGATTTCTTTTCTTTTTTTTGGGGGGGGGCAAAACTTAAGTCATTTCAATATGACAGTTCACATCATAAATAGCAGTTCATCTCTTTATAAATGAACATTTACAGGAATATTGTTACAGGCATTACTTTACATCAATCAGCATGTGGATCCAATAACCAGGGTTGTGAGAGTTAATTTAAAAAGGTAATCCAATACTAATTATCTGTTAAAAAATATAATCAGTCACATAATCCAACTACAATAATATTAAAGTCATGTAACTTGATTACTTTCCATTATTTTCCAGTGTTTCCAATGCCAAATGTGCATATAAAGACAACAGAAAAGAAATATCAATCAAATGACTTTTATATANGTTTCCAATGCCAAATGTGCATATAAAGACAACAGAAAAGAAATATCAATCAAATGACTTTTATATATACATTTTTATTGAAGGGTAAACTGTAACACAACAGAACAATGAAATAAGTAAAGTCCTATAGTTTAAGACCACAGAGTACAGCTTACAAGGCAAGAAAACCAAAAATCACTTTCTTTCATATACATACTTTCATACTAAACTGCATTTCCTTTGCAATTGCAGTTTAGTATGAGAGCACCATTTAGTCAACCCAGTCAAAAACTGCATACATGTGCATCCCTACTGTAGATCTAGTGTACATTTAATCAAAATCTAGCTTTGGGCAAAACTTTCTGGTATAATGAAGGAGGAGGACCTGCTCCAAGTGGTCATCGTGCTCAGGGCTGTATGCAGGGTTTTAGAAATACTGAGGTCCAAAAACTGAGCCTGCTAGAGGGGTTTGGGGGCATGCTCCCCTGAAAAAAAATTGATTTCCCTATTCTAAATACATGCATTTTAAGATGTTTGGAGAGATAAAATTCAATAACAATAGCTTTAAAACCATGTCTGTCAGTAGCATAAATGATCTGTGTCTCTCTGCTTTTCATAACCTGTTCCCTATCTCATATGGGAGCAGGTTATGAAAAGCAAGTCTCTCTGTCCTCAGCATTACATTCGTTCTGTTCATTTCTTTCTCTGTCCTCAACTCTTTGTCCTCTCTCACCCTCTATATTCACTGCCTGTCCCTTTCTCCGATCCTCACTTGTTTCTCCTGCAAAAGTGTATTAAAAATAATTTAGTAAAATTATATACACCTTCTTTATTTCATCTTTGNCCTGCAAAAGTGTATTAAAAATAATTTAGTAAAATTATATACACCTTCTTTATTTCATCTTTGTGTTTGAGTTTGCATAATTTTGGATTTGAAGTTTAGAAATGTGTCTCAAACAGTACATAAACACAAGCAAAATGTATGTTATACAGTAATAATACATTACACTATAATGATGCTAGCTGTTTGTGTTGTTACATTGAGCCTTTAGATTCCACTGTAATTACCAAAGAACATATACTGTATATATCAATGTGGTAATGATGACATAGTTTGAATTGGATCGGGTCAGTTTTTGTTTGCATTGAACAGCACAGGGACATAATGCTAATCCTCTCCTGGACACAGTGGGCAGTACCTGCTCTTCCTCTCTCATCTCCATCACCTGCTCTCTTTCTTTTTCTCTCTGTCTCCTGCTCCTCATCTTGTCTTCCCTTCCCAAAGCTAAGCTTTGACTGGCGCAGCCTTTTCATTTTTGTATAAGAAAGTAAACACAGGGTCATATTTACATATAAATATCCAGTTACATGAAATTTCCAGGGGTGGAAATACTACCCATTACCACTACCCATGTAAAATAGTTTAAATCATACCTTAGAATGAGATATTTCCTGACTAAACATCTTATCCAGCACATTTTGCGTTGGCCAGTAATCCGTGACCCATCAGTTATGGTAATCAGCTGCTGAAATAAATATCATGTTTACCTGTACGTGGATTATTTTCAGAAANTATGGTAATCAGCTGCTGAAATAAATATCATGTTTACCTGTACGTGGATTATTTTCAGAAAATCACAAGAATACTATGACAATACCCAGTGTATAGTAAAACCTGGAGTATGAGGTAGAAAAACAGGTTATCAGATGAAGAGTAATGACCGTCAAAGTAATCCCAAACTACCAAACCACCTGTCCAAGCATTATGTTTTATCACTTATATATTATTTATCTTTTCTTACTCGTTATTATATATTAGTCATTAGATATTCTTTTCTTACTCAGTATTATATTACATTCAAGGCATGTAACTGTAGAAAGCATAAGGCCCAGATATAGTGATTATATCAATATATTAATCAATCTTGCATCGGCATATTTTAACAACACATTTTACCTATTCATTATACTTATTCATGTATGTTATTTTGTTATTTGTTATTCTGTTTTGTTTTTTTAATTTGGATTTTTACAGTATTGTATGGAAACATTTATATGTTGTGCTTTTTAGCCTTATATTATTCATTATATTACTCATTCTTGGTATTAATCACTTTTTTATGTGATATTGTGTAAGTTTATACACATTTTTATACACATTTTACAAGGTCAATTGAGGTGAAAAGCGCTCAGGCGCTATTTACTACTGCAGTGTGAAAGAGCAGTGCACCCAACTGCGTCACGACAGGAAATATACCCAAATATGGCACAGTGCCGGTGAATATAGGGTATAAAAAGCCTGTATTTTGATGGTTTAAGGGGGCTTAACCTCAATGACTGGGTAATACGTACTTTTTGTCAGCTTGAGAATCCTTTTTGATACTTTGTGTATTTTATTGATAATCCTGAAGAGGAAGATTTGTAACTTTTTACCTTTTTAATAAATTTTTACATTTTTGAAACTTTACTATTTCTCTGTCTGCCTCTCATTCTACTCAACTTCTGGTGAGTACAATTTTGATATCTACAGGGCGGGGGGTCCTGCACTTTCCAAGGATTTAAGGCAACTCAGGTAATCTCTGACCTTCTAGATTTATACTCGCTCAAGATTCAATTTTGACCTGTTAAGGTACTTTAATGGTAACCTGAATACCGCTGTCCATCTTATTAGGGCTAGGCACAAGGTGTACATGTTTCACTAATAAAATAAACGGACATAATTTACCCAGAAAAACAGGTAATTTGTTAAATAAATAAACTGATGGAATAACATCCCGGGGTCAGCTGAGGGAATTCCAAAACTACGTATCGAGGAATGTCCAGCACATAGACAGACCCGCATCGACTCAGGTACAGGATAATTACTGAAANACGTATCGAGGAATGTCCAGCACATAGACAGACCCGCATCGACTCAGGTACAGGATAATTACTGAAACGTAATGGGTGAGATTCTTAACAAAATAAAAACAACAAAAAAAAAACCTCACCATAATATAATTATACAACTAAATAAGCGTGATAATTATAGCTCATTTGTAAAGCTTTCTTACTTCATCAATGCGATTCAGACGAGGAAGAGGAGTCCAGAAAACTTATTTTCAGAAAATCAGAGGAATACTATGACAATTCTCAGAAAAACAGGTAATTTGCTAAACAAATAAATTGATGGAACAACATCAGGGGGTCGACTTATGTGCGGGTTGCGTTAAAAATCTAAATTTGCAGGTCAAAATCGGGTAGGCTTTACATAGAGAACCTCCCTGTGTGTTGAGCAAAGATATTGTTGTAACAACAAGATGATGCAAGAAGCTGCTGTGAGTTTAGCTCAGTTGGAGTTCATCAGACAGGTAAATGTGCATTATATCCTATTCTGATACAATGATTGTGTCAATGCAATATTTATATAATTCACAGTATTGTTCTACAATACGGCAACAGTCTTTATAATGTATATAACATAAAATTTCAACCTATGGGACAAAAACAAAAAAACTCTAAACTTTAAAAAAGGAGAAAAAGGAAACAATTTCTACACAATTTCATACATGTGAATATGTAACATGGTCTAATGAAGCCAAAACATATATCAACAGTATTTTGATGGAAGCGTTTATCACAGCAGTGTGTAATTGATGCTCTGTCAGAGATATTCATNGTATTTTGATGGAAGCGTTTATCACAGCAGTGTGTAATTGATGCTCTGTCAGAGATATTCATATGATCACTGTGTGTATCATTTTGGTGGAAAGAATCAGTTTTGAGAAGAGAGAACATGAATTTGAGTGCAGTGTTTCATTTTGCAGGAGATTTGTGGAGTTTTGACAAAATGGTTAACTCTTTTCTGTTTTGTGTTTAGAGGTTTGAGAAACTGAGCCATAGTTTCAAGAAAGAAATGCATTTAAACGATCGGGAAAAACTGTAAAACTCAGGTGGAGAAATGATGGACTGTGAGGAGCTTTCTCACAATTCTATGTCTTCGTGTTCTGTGTTGATAAGATCTTTCATGAGCAGATCATATAAGTGTTCATGAGATCTAGTCTGAATTTCACAGTCAGATCATTAAAAGTCAGAGTCAGACATGTAAAAAGCTATTTTTGCCTCCACTGTCATGCTAACTCGCAATCTGACCCAAATTCTGCATATACCAACTCCCAAACAATGTGAATAGGTGGGTTGATACCAAAGTAAAGATGGATCTTCACATTTCCCACTCTTGATGAACTTGAGCAGGTAAGTTCTCTGTTTTTGTTATTTCAGTTGTTAACACTCAAATGTCAGCACATGTAACAAGAATATAAGTGTAAATGATATGTGGCAAGTGTTATTCACTGGCTGTACTGACATATATTTTTTTTATGTTTTTGGTAAATTATGCTGAGCAGAATGATTTTTGTCATCCTGTTAAAGAATACAGCAGGAAACTTTTGCATCATAAATTAAATCCTGGATGAGGAAGCAGATCTGATCCATCATTTCAAGAGAGAACCAAGATTATTTGGAGCAGATTATTTAGTGACAGCAGGTGATTTCACTGAGCGGCTCCACCTCTCTGGTTGAAGGTGAAGCAATCACAATCCCAAAACTAAGAGGTGAACTCTCTACAAAGACTTCTTAAATGCAAGGTTTGTCTCAAATACATATGTAATAAAACCACAAAATTACAATTCAAAATTTAATGAGGATTTTCATGACTAAAATGTGGGAGAGGCCGCTCACTTTCACTAATGAGTGCGGTGAGCGTTTCTTCGCTTCTTGGATTTTTGTCTGACCTGGAAGCCATGTGACGTCTGCGATGTCAACTCGCAGGATGTCAACTGCAGATAGGTAGAGAGAGAGAGAGAGAGAGAAAGAGAGAGAGAGAGAGAGAGAGAGAGAGAGAGAGAGGACAGTGAAATAGTCAGACTAACGTAACATTAACCATAGAATAAAAAAGAGATGATAATGATTGCTAGGCTGTTGGGAGGTGTGTGTGTGTGTGTGTGTGTGTGTGTGTGTGTGTGNGAGAGAGAGAGAGAGAGAGAGAGAGAGAGAGAGAGAGAGAGAGAGAGAGAGAGAGAGTGGTTGAGGCTCAGAGAGTCTGAGCTCTCTGCCCTGACAGATTTCTGATGATTCTCACTTTACAGGGCTGGACTTTAGATACTTGTGGTGTCTGGAGGACGGCGGATCCTGCAGGACTCTGAACTGGTTCCTGCTGGTAAGAAGCTGCTGGTACTGCAGCTTCCTGCTGCTGGTCCATGGACAGGGTCAGTGGACCTTTCTCTGGAAGCTGGACTACAAAATTGGAAGTAGAGACCTGCGACGTTTGAGGTGTCATGCTGCAGGTCATCAGCTTCCTCTCCAGGAAGCGCAGCANGTAGAGACCTGCGACGTTTGAGGTGTCATGCTGCAGGTCATCAGCTTCCTCTCCAGGAAGCGCAGCAGCTTCTTTTTGGGTGGACGCTTTGGTTCCTGCTGCTCTGTAAGCAGGAGTTCTGCAGGCTCCTCAGACACAGTCATTGGATTGATCTGAGACTCTGACACCAGTGTGTTGTGAGGAACCTTTGACAGACAGACAGACAGACAGACAGACAGACAGATAGACATGAAACTCTGATAATAAGTAAAAGTAGCCCAGTAGGAATGGTATAATATAAACACCAGATGTTTTCTGCAGAAAATATCCAGCCTGAGTAGCACACTGTTTGGCTGTTAGGTTCCACAGTATTCATGATGACTGCTAGGCTGTTAGAAAGTGTGTGTGTGTGTGTGTGTGTGTGTGTGTGTGTGNCGCGAGAGAGAGAGAGAGAGAGAGAGAGAGAGAGAGAGAAGCTGAGGCTCAGAGAGTCTGAGCTCTCTGTCCTACACAGATTACTGATGATTCTCACCTCACAGGTCTGGACTTTCAGTACTTGGGGTGTCTGGGGGACAGTGGATCCTGCAGGACTCTGTACTGGTTCCTGCTGGTAAGAAGCTGCTGGTACTGCAGCCTCCTCCCGCTGGTCCATGAACAGGGTCAGTGGATCCTCCTCCCACAACCGCCGTTCATCCTCCTCATCATAATCAGCCCATGCTTTGTCAAATTTTAAAATGTTTGTGGACTTCTTTCTTGTATTTTCTGGACAAGCTTCCTCTGGAAGCTGGACTGGAAAATAGAGGATGGTGGATTCTGCAGGACTCTGAACTGGTTCCTGCTGGTAAGAAGCAGCTGGTACTGAAGCTTCATGCTGCTGGTCCATGGACAGGGTCAGTGGACCTTTCTCTGGAAGCTGGACTACAAAATTGGAAGTAGAGACCTGCGACGTTTGAGGTGTCATGCTGCAGGTCATCAGCTTCCTCTCCAGGAAGCGCAGCAACTTCTTTTTGGGTGGACGCTTTGGTTCCTGCTGCTCTGTAAGTAGGAGTTCTGCAGGCTCCTCAGACACAGTCATTGGATTGATCTGAGAGTCTGACACCAATGTGTTGTGAGGAACTGTTGTGGTCTGGAGGACGGTGGATCCTGCAGGACTCTGATCTGGTTCCTGCTGGTAAAACACTGGTACTGCAGCCTCCTCTTCCTCTTCCTCTGCCTTCTTCAGGCTGAGAGGCATCTCTTCTGCCCCCTTGCTTAACCATAACTTATCCTCCTCTTCCATATGTGCATCTTCCTCCTCCTTCTCTTCCTTCTCCTTCTCCTCCTCCTCCTCCTTCTTCTCCTCTTCCTTCTCCTCCTTTTTCTCCTCCTCCTTCTCCTTCTTCTCCACTATATCTGCATCTTCCTCCTCCTCCTCTTCCTCTTCCTTCTTCTCCTCCTCCTCCTCCTTCTTCTTCTCCTCCTCCTTCTCCTCCTCCTCCTCCTCCTTCTCCTCCTTCTCCTCCTCCTTCTTCTCCTCCCTCTCCTCCTGCTGGATGAAGGCTTCCACTGCAGGCTCTGGCGCCGCTGCTGCTGACTCGTCCTCAGTAACCGGAGGACGCTGCTGGTCCTCCGGCTCATCCTTGAACAGGTTCAGCGTATCAGCCACCCAGACCCGCTGCTTCTCCTCCTTCTCCGCCTCCTCCTCCTTCTCCACCTCCTCCTTGTCATCCTCCTCCTCCTTCTCCACCTCCTCCTTCTCCTCCTCCTTCTCCTCTTTCTCCTCCTCCACCTTCTCCTCCCTCTCCTCCTCTTCCTTCTCCTCCTCCTCCACCTCCTCCTCCTTCTCCTCCTCCTTCTCGTTCTCCTCCTCCTTCTCCTCATTCTCCTTCTCCTCCTCCTCCTCCTTCTCCACTTCCTCCTTCTCCTCCTCCTTCTCCACATCTTCCTTCTCCTCCTCCTTCTCCTCTTTCTCCTCCTCCACCTTCTCCTCCCTCTCCTCCTCTTCCTTCTCCTCCTCCTCCACCTCCTCCTCCTTCTCCTCCTCCTTCTCGTTCTCCTCCTCCTTCTCCTCATTCTCCTTCTCCTCCTCCTCCTCCTTCTCCACTTCCTCCTTCTCCTCCTCCTTCTCCACATCTTCCTTCTCCTCCTCCTTCTCCTCTTTCTCCTCCTCCACCTTCTCCTCCCTCTCCTCCTCTTCCTTCTCCTCCTCCTCCACCTCCTCCTCATTCTCCTCATTCTCCTCGTCCTCCTTCTCCTCATTCTCCTCCTCTTTCTCCTCATTCTCCTCCTCCTCCTCCTCCTTCTCCTCCTTCTCCTCCTCCTTATCCTCCTGCTGGATGAAGGCTTCCACTGCAGGCTCTGGTGCCACTGCCGCTGACTTGTCCTCAGTAACCGGAGGACGCTGCTGGTCCTCCAGTTCATCCTTGAACAGGTTCAGCGTATCAGCCGCCCAGACCCACCGCTTCTCCTCCTTCTCCTCCTCCTTCTCCCCC
>VXCM01007766.1:0-26311 GCA_014773175.1 Lucifuga dentata | reverse complement strand
TTCCAGTAGTATGCTTTGGGAAATGATTGTCAGAAACATTATGTGTATGAAAATTGAATATATTAGCCTCAAACATGCAAAATGGCCGGTATGGTCCTTTAAAAATAATAAAATCTCTTTCTCTTTTGGCCCTCAACATTTCTTATCTCAGCATTATGCTGGATTTTAACTATTTAACACTTCTGCTCATAGCTTCAGTGAGCGTATGTCTTTAATAAGAGCAGCCACTGATTTTGCATGTTTGAGTCCAATAAATACAACACGTTACACACATTACGCTCATGCAAACTATTTTCCAAAAAATGCTACAGGAGCGATAACTTTTAGAATTTTTTTTTTGGCAGACATATGTTGATTTCTCTTATTATGTTAGTTGACATGACATTTGAATAATAATTATTTATTGCCTCAATCTGAGTATAATTGAAGTTTTAAAATGTGTGTACATGTACTGAGTGGTATTATATGTTGTACACGTCCTCATGAGTATTCATAATTAAGGAAGTGCCAGTATAAAAACTATACTATAGCTGATAGTAATAACTCCAAGCTGTTTTGCTGGAAACACATCTCAAGTCTTTTCTCTCTCTCTCTCTGCGTGACTGCATCAAAGTGAAGAAGCCTGTGTTGCAAATTAAGTTTCTCTTGCCTGTTTTAATCAAAGACACAACAACCTTGTTTCTGCCAGGCTGATGACACAGAGGATTCTTTCTGCTCATTAGCCCAGAAACATTTCTGTCTCAGCAGGGAGAAAGTCTCACCTTTGAGCAAAAAGCACAGCTCTGCTGCTAATTATGGCCTCTGCGTCTAAATAAAAGTTGCTGACTGGTTTTGTCAGAAACATTTGAGGTTACCGAGTGATACGAATGTAGGTAATTATTCATATTTATACAGAAATTAAATTTACACTCAGGAGCAGCAACATTTAATAGCATTTATACATATTGAAGCACTTCTCTACATGTACATGGTTTGACATACCGTTTGCTCAGAGGGATGCTGCGGCAATATTATTTGCAAACAAAAATCTGAGGAATATCTTAGTGTTTTTAAATTATTTCTAACATGTGTTGCACAAAGTGTTTTGGACACATTTTGCCCTGCAGAACAGACAAGAGCCCACTGGGCCTTTGAATATTCATTAAATTGGACATTCTAGACAGGAGGGGAACTGACAAGCAGATCATGCTGCCTCACTCCAGAATCTCATCACCTGATAACTAACCAGCCACTTTACTGCTGAGATCCAGTCAAAGCCTAAATTATTCAACTTTTTTTTGACAAAGAAAACTTCTGTTTTTGAACATTTGAAATGTAAACCTGCATGTAACTTTTTAAACCCTCCTTAAAGGTGCTGGACTTTCTCCTTTTCTGTCAATCCCTGAGATCTTCTAATCCAAACCCCTCAGAAGCCGGCAGGCGACACATCGTTTCCGGTCACCTGAAAACTCCATTACAGGTTTCAGCAGAAAGAGCCCAGTAAAAACCACTGATGCTGTTGCTAGTCGCTACAACAACTCCAGGAAATTGAAGACTTTTTTTGTTTTTCAGAAAAGGTTTGTGTAAAGCATCAACAACTTTGGAGAACGTGTCCATGCACAGTACACTTTATATTGAATGGCGATGAAAGAGGAGAGGAAGCTAGCATGGCTTGCGAAAATTAATGTATCCTCTAAAGATGGAGGATGTTTGCTCTTTCCATTTCATGGATAAAAAGCCCACAGTTGCTCACCAAAGTTGTTTGCCATTGTTTGTTTTTTTCTCTCTCTCTTTCCCTCTGCACCTCTTCACTTAGCCAAGTGTCGAAGCATTAATGTCTAAAATGCTTCAGATTTCAAGTTGTGTGCAACCTCGTAAACAACCCTCAAATGCGGTGTCACTGTTGTGTCCACGTCCATGTTAATCATAATCCAGCCATGTGATCTTGTTACTGCATCATTAATGATGAGCCTCATAACTTTAATACGATTGATCCCTATTTTACACAGCAAGGCATATGTCTTTCTGCAACTAGCAAGCAGGCTAATCGTTTATTAATGAGAAAAAAGAGGTATATTCACCAATGCTACGTAGCTAACTCCGGCTGTAGCTTCACGTCGTCTCCCTTCTGTGACATCGTCTTCACAACTTTATAAAAGTCATTAAAACTGTCATAAAATTCACAACCAGTTTAAATGTGATGCAGCACGGTGGCAGAATTTCAACTTACGCTTAAATCGAACAAAAGTATGGTTGACTTTCTCCCAACTGGGGATTTTATTAGCATTAATATATGCAAAATGCTCAGCTAGAGATGTATGCAAAAAATATAATTATAAAACTACATACAGAGAAAACAAATCTGTGCGTGACTGACATGTACATACCCATACTGAGAGAACGCTAATGAAGGAATGAAAGTTGAGGGTGATGGTGTGAATCATAAAGAGTTTCGAAATTAATTTTCATAAAAATTAACATTTTACCTGCAGCATGTAGATCAGGTTTACTCACCTTTTTTTTCTGCACTTTTATCTTCTAATATACAAGTTTCTCTCCTCTCTGCACCTATCCCCGAATCCTTTTACACCGTTTTGCAAAATATTCAGTCATTATTCATTCATCGCTATGAGCTCCAAATTAAAGCCTTGAATTGAGAAAAACTCAGGGCAGAAAACCAATATAACTTTATTGTGGCCTGAATGCTTCAGTAATAAAAAGTTACATGCTGACCATTTTGATGTCCTCTATCCATTAATGTCAGAATACAATTTGGAGGACTCCGGTTTCCATTGAAGTATATTAAACTCTGAATTCTTTTTAACCTGATTCAGAGCCGGAGCTTAAAAAGAAGAAGGACCCCTAACGAGCTGAGTCATTGGAAAGTTCTGATGAAAGGATCTTTGATAAAGCCGCTAAGGGCAGGTTAGGAAAACTAGGACAGCTGAGGGTCACGTAATGGTTATAACACTTCAACAACCACTCTGCTGCTGAAGTGCCCTTAAACATGACAAGATCTCTACCAGCCATAATAATCATGTGCTCTGATAACTTAATGTCCTCTATGCTCTAAGCTCTAGCGCTGATATAGTCTACTATAAAATATTTACAATCAGTTAAGGGCTTTTACATGATTAGTTGTTCTTCTTAAAGGACCACACTTGTGGTTTTTGCATGTTTGAGCCCACTATATACAACCCACATACTAACACGTACATACATGACAAGCATTTTACAAAACATACTACTGGAGTGATAAATATTAGAATGGTTTTTCCTGCTTTCCAGACTGCCATTGGTTTCAGCTTAACTTGTAGAGATTTGAAACGTCTCCAAGAGAAGCATCATGGAAAAATACCAGGAAATGTAAAATATGGTTTTATGTTTCGGAAAAATGGTTGTCAGCAACATAAAGTGTATGTGAGTAGTATTTATTGGGCTTAAACATGCAAAAATCACTGGAATGGTCCTTTAAAGGGGTCACAAAGATTTCTTATTCTTGTTTTATTTTAATGTAGGGCTCTATTTTAAATCTTTGCAATATTTTTTTGTGCCAAAAACCACACAATGAAGCACGTTACACTCCCTTGCTGTGCACACTGAGTGAAAACAGGCTTTTTTTTTAGTGCTCTCTTTTAAAGGCCTTCACCTAAACCCACTCTGCTCTGATTGGCCAGCGGCAGGCCTGCGAAACACTGGTGCTAAAATACTGGCTTGCTGGCCTCGTAGTTTGTGGGCGTGTCTAAGCAGGCGTGTCTAAGCAAGTGTGTAGGCGGGATAATTTAACATGTTACATGTTGATGTAAACATGTTACAGAAGTAAAAGATGCTTTCAGGCAGTTCCAGACTTCTGGCTTTAGCTTAAAGGATGCATTTCTATAGGAGTCAACCTCAACTTTTGACAATGTTTGACAATTTTTATATGATTAAAAATTAAGGAAAATCAATAAGCATAATATGCATAATGTTAAAAACTATAGATGTGTAACGCGGTCATTCTCCTCCTTTATTCTAGTCTTTTTCTCCATCAAGTACTATTTCAATCCTATAAAATATTCTAAAAGCTTTATTGGTGGTGAGGATCCCTGCTGAGGAGAACAACCTGGAACAATAGAGGAGATCCTGTCAGGAAATGATTATTTAAATCAGAGCATCAATTAAAATGTCTGCCTAACGAGGAGTCCTGTTGTTATTGGTGACAGCAAAATTACATGGTGTTATCAGTGAGAGAGACGGTTGCTACAGCTAATTAATTGACCAAAAGCACTTAATTCATACAGAATCAACAGCAGCTGACAACAGGTTGCTAACAAGATGAACACAGCGTTGGAGATCAGATAGCTGTTAACCTTATTAATGGATGAATCCTCATCAGGCTGCTGTGATTATCAACTGTGTAATGACATTTAAATGAAATTAAGTTGGTGTCCACATTTTATTATGTTTATGTTTCAACACAATACTAGTTTTACCCCCTTGAGTGCATAAGGTTTTGGAGTTCATGAGCTGGTATTTTAATGAATATTATAAATGCTGTGAATATTAGAGAACATCAGCAGCATCCAGAGCGTGTTTTTCATTTTAAGGGAAAAGATTCATTTTTGCCGTAGAAAACAAACAGGAAGAAGTTATTTTGTTGTTTAGCTCCAAGAAAGGTAAAGCTTATTACATTTATCTTCTTTAACAAAGCAAAGTGTAAACCCTTGAATGTTTTTTTTATGTTTGTAAGTTGCTCTTTTAAAAGAAGACTAGTGCAGCGCCCGTTCAAACCGTGCCTGTTCGCAACGGGCCGGACTTTGTTGTGTGCGTCACAGCCTGCCATAATTTAGTTCATAATTTAGTTTTCTTCCTCGTGAGCTAGCTTTGTTTGCTGTACGGGGTCGGGGTGAGACTGTGCCACTGGATCAGAGCGTATCCTGCCGCGTGGACTACTTTTTACCAGCACAGCTCAATTTGAGAACCGCTCATCCAAACAACTTGACACACAACACTGCATGTCCTTGGATCCTCAACAATAAACCTGCTGAATTTCAACTTCATACAGTACCAGGTTCTAGAGGTGTTGGTACCACAGACAGACAGAGATTATGTCTTTACAGTTAGATATATGGCAGAGGTAAACTAAGAATATGGAACTCTGTGTAATATATTTGCTACAGCAATGCTGTGCACCATGAGTGAAAACACACTGAGCATGCTCTGTTGTGATTGACTGGGTGTGTCTAATCTTGTGTTGGTGGGTAAAATCACAGGTTTTACACCTTGATGTAATCATGTTACAAAAGTAAAAGGGCTAAACAAAGCTTTCAGGTCAGCTCAGGACTTACCGTATATATTCGAGTATAAGCCAAGTTTTTGTTAACAAATTTCACAAAGCAACCTGGGGGAAAATCAAATTTGATCCCAGAGAAGGAAATTTCCAGAAGTGGAAATACTACCCATTACCAGTACCCATGGAAAATAGTTTAAATCATACCTTAGAATGATGTATTTCCGGACTAAACGTCTTATCCAGCACATTTTGCAGTGGCCAGTAAGAGCTGTTGTGATTGGTCAGTTACGGTAATCAGCTGCTGATATAAATGCAGTATCTTGTTTACCGGTACGTGGACGATTTTGACCTTAAAATTTAGCTTTTTACAGAAACCCACATATAAGCCGACCACCCAGAGTTGCTCCATCAATTTATTTGTTTAGCAAATTACCTTTTTTTCTGGGTATTCCTGTGATTTTCTGAAAATAATCCACTACCCGGTACCGGTAAACAGCTGATTATGTAAGCTAACATTAAGTTTTCCGGACTCCTCTTCCTCTTCTGAATCGCCAAAAAGTTCAACGATGCAGCGATGAAGGTAAGGAAAGCTTTACAAATTAGCTTTAATTGTCACGGCGCTTATTTAGCATATTTAGCTGTGTAATTATGATGAGTTTTTTTAAGACTCTCACCCGTTACGTGTTTTCAGTAATTATCCTGTATCGGAGTCGACGCGGGTCCGTCTATGTGCTGGAACATTCAGCGATACGAGTTTTAGAATTCCCTCAGCTGACCCCCTGATGCTGTTCCATCAATTTATTTGTTTAGCAAATTACCTGTTTTTCTGAGTATTGTCATAGTATTCCTCTGATTTTCTGAAAATAATCCATGTACAGGTCATGACTGTTTTAAAACTTCACCGTTTTAACGGGGCTTCTCTTCCTGACGCACACCGGAATGATAACATCGCATCTTGTTCTTTTCGTGGATTATTTATTTCCAAAATCAAAACAACAAAACATGAGGTGAGGTAAATATGCCGCTGCCCCGTTCCTCCAGCTGAGCGTCTATAGCTCCTCCGTGATGAAACTGGCACATCATAACCGGATCATAGCCGGTACTTCACGGAGCCGGCTCTGATCAGTCAGTATATTAAAACATAATAACTTATTTGATTTCACTTTTCCCAAATTAAATATTTTAAACATTTGATAATTAACCAAGAAATGGCTGTAACACTGGTACCAGTATGTTATAACACTGGTACTGGTTATGTTAGAGCTTACTGGCTTTGCAAAATGTGCTTAATAAGATGTTTAGTCAGGAAATATCTCATTCTAAGGTATGATTTAAACTAGTTTCCATGGGTAGTGGTAATTGGTAGTATTTCCACGCCTGGAAATTTTGATCTGATTTGAATTACTCGACTATAAGCTCCCGAGTTGTGTTGTGAAATTTGGTTAAAAAATACTGGGCTTATAGTCGAGTATATACATAATTTGCTAAACAAATAAATAGATGGAACAACATCAGGGGGTCTACATGAGATCGGCTTATACTTGAGTATATACAGTATGAGTTTGTGTTACTGGATGCATAAGTGTCAACCTCAAATTGTGAAACTTTGGCAATATTCAAAATAAGCTCCTACTTTATTTCACAATAAAATGAGAGGAAATTTAAACAAAAAAAGTAATATGTCCGTTTAAAAATTTTACTAAAATCAATGAGACTTGGGAAATCTTTTTTTTTTCCTGATGACAGTGTGTGTCACGATAACAGAAGTCAAAAGATGTTTTACAGCAGAGAACACGGAGTGAGGACTCGTTGGACTCTAATGTGAGATCGCTGCATAAACTCTTCTCTTCCTGGGTTGATTTTATTTTGGCATAACGCCTGCAGGCACCGTTCTTATCTACGAACATGGGAAAGATAAGATGCAATGATAATAATGCAAAGGAAAAAGCGAAGTTACATAAGTAAACACCAAATCATTTTTTTAATGGACTTGAGTCATAGAAGGTGATATGATGATGATGATGATGATGATGACAGGCACGCTTTCCAAGTGAGTTTTTCAAGCTCTCTGCCGTTAAAGTTTCTCATGTCTGATTGTTTTGTGGTGTTTGGTCCGGATCGACTGGACTCGGGTTTATTTTCCCCCTTTGTCTGGTTCGTTTGGGAGGTCTAAATACAGTAATCACACCTTGTTGCAGAAAACAACCACACAGACAGTTTTACAAGGCGGCTTTGGTCCGGTTCCAAACGAACTCTGGAACATTTCGCTTGTGGTGTGAACATAATCGTGAATCATCCTGACCCAACTACGAGGCAATCTATTGATCAATTGATTGATCTAGAATGGAAAAGGCTCGTGTGTGGTTGCCACTTAAGCACAACTGCAGTAAAATTAGCTTTATATTAGTTTGCTCGTTCAATATCCTGTATGCTCAAATGTGTCAAACTGCACCTCTGATTAGCCAAAGCAACGGAAACTTTCTGCAGCTCTGCCGAGAAAACGAAAATAAAACAACGCGGGAATGAAGCATGAATAAACACACACACACCTACACGTTGCATTAGCATGAGCCCTCCACAACACAAACCTCAATTGCTTTTTCACACAGACTGTGGGCGAGTGTTGGAGGCTTAAGGAGGTAGAGATGAGAAAACAGCCTGATCCTGGACTGATGGCTGCTAATAAAGTCTGATTAGGACTGACAACGCACTCTGGCTATCTAATTGACACTTGTAATAGCCTTTGAGTCCAGAAAGTGAAGGAAGTGAAGGTGAGGGGATAGAAAACAGAGGTAGAGGCTTTTCTTTAAACAAATCCCCTTAAAGGACCATACCGTCCACTTTGCATGTTTGAGTCTAATATTTCTACTTTTCATACACATAAGGTTCTTGACAATCATTTCCCAAAGGATGCTACTGGAATGGTGAGTTAATTTTTTTTCCTGCCTACCTGTATGCAGGTAATATTTATTGGACTCAAATAAACAAAAAAAAACAAAACACTGGTATGGTCCTTTAAAATCCATAAATGGACATGTTGAACCTTCATGTGCTTTAGAAAACTAATCTTTACCAACTGTCATATTTACCAATTTTAATGTGCCCTCTCTCTCTCTCTCTCTCTCTCTCTCTCTCTCTCTCTCTCTCTCTCTCTCAGGGTCAGAGATGGTGGAGGCTCAGTGCCAGAGGTTCGAGGTGAGGAGTGCGGATGGAGAGAGAGTCCTGTTCTCTGCAGATGAAGAGGAGATCAGCATCGGTACAGAGAAACTCAGAGTCACAGGTAAGTTTCCACCTGCAGCATAAAAAAAAAAAATATCCAAACACGCATGGTTTCTGTGTTTAGCTTCATGTTTGCTGCTGGTTTTGCCTGTAAAATGAAAGGACAAAGATGCAGAGAAAAGTTCCTTCCTGGTCACCTGAGGTTCCAGTACCTCTGGCTCGGTGGTTTATCCCTGGCAGAGATTCTCATCCTTGTTGCTGCACTAGTGACTCCTACTGGTTAGTCAGGATTCCTACACTTCCTGTCCTGCTGAGCACAGGAAGTTTAGCTTTTCAGGGAATTCTGGGGAGAAAAAAAAACAATAAACAGAATAAAAAGGAGAAATCACCAAATCTATGTAACATTAGTCAGACACCTGCAGAGTTCATATCATTACAGCAGGCAAACATATCTTTTTCTAATAAATCTGCATTCTGTGGAGCTGAAATGAAACTTCTACAGTTCATGTAAGCTGCAGCTTAAATCAGCGGGTCGTTTAACAAGAGAACATACATGATGCTGTTAGCTGTTACTGATGAGACCTGAGTCAGAAAGCAGAACACAAGTATTCCTAAACTGAGAAAGATGTCAGAAAATAAAAGAAAGTAACAGAGGGAGAGAGAGAGAGAGAGAGAGAGAGATGACAGGGAATGAGGAAATGGGAACGAGAATTAGAGGGTAGTGAGTGAAATGGCAATAATAAAGAGAGAGGGGGTAAGATGGAGTAGAGATGAAGATAATAAGAGAGGGAGAGGAGACAGATGGAGTGATGAAGAGAGGTGTGAAGAAAGCCGAGTGATAGCAGAAGAAAAAAATGATGAAGGACTTAAGTGAGACAAGAAGAAAAATCTGCAACGTCTGTGTCTCTCTCTCTCTCATTTAATGAGATGGAGAGGAAGTCAAGTGGAAGCTGGCAGGGGTTAGCAGCTGTGTGTTTGTATGTGTGTGTGTGTGTGTGTGTGTATCCACGCAATTTTTAAAACACGTATATTTCATAATACACAATATATTTACACAAAGGCAAGAATTTTAGCTTTGAAGCACTGAAACACACACAAATGAAGCAATCATGCAATCATGCACAAACACGCGCGCACACACACACACCAGCCTGCATACAACATAAACACATGCATTCATTCAGGCTGTGTAGCTGTAATTTTACTCTTATTATTGTGTTTAGATTTGCAGATAGTTTTTTTGAGGAGGTTGTAGCTTGTTGCTCAGTGTTGAATCAGAAAGTCGACAAACGTAACAGAGTTGACGTGGAAGTTTGTGTGGAAGCGCAATAAAATAATAACAGTAACGACTCATTTATATAAACCCAACAAATTTATATGGGATTCTTTCTGCTGTTTGCTGACATCACTATAACGTGTTTACTAAATTAAAATATTTCCAACCGTTGCTTTGTGTAGGAGAAGTTGCCAGTGTTGCCAACTTAGCTGATTTGTTGCAAGATCTGGCAACTTTTAAGACCCCTTAGCAACTTTTTTTCAAAATAGCCGAGCAACAAATGTAGCAACATCAGGAGAAGAGAGTCGCCAGGCGTGTTCCACAAATCACGACACGTCTGGTGTGTTCCGTGAGTGTGTGTGTGTGTGTGTGTGTGTGTGTGTGTGNACGTCTGGTGTGTTCCGTGAGTGTGTGTGTGTGTGTGTGTGTGTGTGTGTGTGGGACAGTGTAGGCATTCATGTTAAAGGACCATACCACCATTTTGCATGTTTGAGGCTAATATATTCAATTTTCATACATGTTACATTACTGACAATCATTTCCCAAAGCGTACTACTGGAACGGTGAATTAAAAATGTTTTTCCTACCTTCCAGACCTCCATTGGTTTCAGTTCATTCTGCTATTAAACTCAACTTGTTGATACTTGAAACGTTCTTGGGATAGGTAATCCATCATCACCAACAAAGACGTGTATTCAGGTTTTTTAGAAGTTACGTAATTTTAACGTTTAAGTGCAGTAAAAAGCATGGAGTGAATGTACGCCTCCACCGGGGAATATAGTCCCAAAAGAAGACCTGCGTTTATGGAAAAATNTGAATGTACGCCTCCACCGGGGAATATAGTCCCAAAAGAAGACCTGCGTTTATGGAAAAATTTAAAGACTTGTGACTTCATAAGGCTGCATAACTATTAGTAGGAGATTTTTAAGGTGGATTTTTAAGGTGGGTGTATCGCTTGAATATTTGATTTTGAAAGATTAAGAGATTTTGCAAAATGTCAGGAAAACTGAAATACAGTTTTATCCTTTGGGAAATGACCGTCAGTATGAAAATTGAATATATTAGGCTCAAACATGCAAAATGGGTGGTATGGTCCTTTAAATCAACCGCCCAGCAGCCTGACAGAAACATGAATGAACTGCGCCTGTATGCCAACACTCAACAACCAGCATCATCATCGAGTGACTTCTGGAGCTTCCTACAGAAAAGAGTTATCATCGTTCCTAACGTCTCAGCAGGAGCCCAGGTTTCCCTAAAGCGTCTGTTCAGGGATCCGAGCTGAAACAGAGGAGCTCCTGCTGGACACGCGGGTTAAACAGTCATTATGTGTCTGAGCGCTGCTTCATGCATTTTAAGTTGCTGCCTTTGCTCCAACCAAGAACCAAAATATGATGCAATGAGCTTGTGCTGCATTTAAGGACTCTGATGATCCTTTACTCTCTCCTCAGGGAACGAAGGCGTGGTCTTTAGCCATTCTGTAGAGACATCGCATGTACGGGCAGAACCCTTCCAGGACCTAAAGTAAGTCATTTCAATGATTTGTGGATATGCTTATGTCTGTGTGCGTGTGTGTGTGTGTGTGTTTGTGTGTATATATATTCACACCTAATGATTCTGCAACCTGCCGTCTTTAAAAAATCAGCTGTGAAATGCAGAGTGGAATGCTGGCTGTTTGGCAGATGTCAGACTTGTTAATATTTCAGCAGCAGTAGAATATTTCTGAAGTGTGTATTCTCACAAATAATCCCCAAGCTACTCATACAACAAATAATTTATATTTATGTGAAAGTTAAAGCCCCGCATGCTGAATTTTTAGAGCAAAATATTACCTTTGGATTTTTATCAGTGCTGCAGTTGACTCCTCCAGGATGTAATGAAGAATTTAGTTTAACTTAAGACCCTGCAGAATTGTCGATTTCAATCTGCATAGTGTGCCAGCAAAAAAAAAAAAACAAAACAAAACATAGTGTCAGTCGTGTTTTGTGTAATAAACAAACAATATCTCAATCCAAAGTGATCGTACACCTTTACGCCTACCAGCATCTGCAGTGAACACACCGTGTTACATAATAATTGTGGACTCGGGGTCTTCATTTGTGTGTCCTTGTGGGCATTTTAGGGGTCAAAAGTTTCAATGGGTGCTCATGAACACCCATTTGACCCTCGCACCCTTGCTGCAGTCCTGAGCAAAGTCCGGGTTCCTCAGTGGTCGAAACCCAGTAAGTTCTTGCCAAATTGGCTCTGACTAATCATAGCTGGAAAGATTGGTCAGCTGAACACACACATTGAAAATGTGTGTTTTCAGCTGTTGCTATATTATTATGTATCAGATCCAAACAGGTAATAAATGAGTTGTGCTATCATTAGCTAGCTAACATCTCTACATCAACAAGACTGTCCAAGTAGCTAGCTTTTTTTTTTTTTTTTTTTTTTTTTAAATTCCATAATCTCTCAAAAAAAAACTTTCATGATGTTTGCTGTAGGGCAGGGTTCCCCAACTAGTTTTCCCCAGTGGCCAAATTTTGCCATTTTATGATCAATCCTGAGATAAGTGAGACTAAAGTACAAGATTTTTTTTTTTTTTTTTTTTTTTTGGAGAAGTCATCTGAGGGCCTGATAGATAGGAACCAGGGGCCACATTTGGCCCGCAGGCCACCAGTTGGGGATCCTTGGCTTACATCATGAAAGTTTGAATTCAGAGTTGGACGAAAAGAGCTTATGCTGCCATTTAAGCTGCTACATTAGCCAACTAGCCACATATCAAAGAGGTAACGCTTCATCAGGTTAAAGCACACAAGCTTCCTGACTCTAAGAGGAATGGCTGATTTATGCATCAACTGAAGCTCAGTTTATCCTGATGAACTGTGAAACGATGTTTTCAGCCGTGATGTCGGCAATAAAACATCAGTTTGTATCAGTAACTGATGGTTTCCAGGCGGTTTAGCTTTTACATGGACAAATGTATAATATGTGGGAGAAAGACATGATGAAGAGTTTTCTTTTTACGGTCAAACTATGACAGAGTTCATAGGTCACAAGTGATTCCCCGTCGACACGAAACAATCGATGTGTGAGCAGGTTACCAATATCTGCTTACAACAACCAGCAGCTCTGCCATTAGAATGGGTCACAACTGGTGCAGTGTGTGTGTGTGTGTGTGTGTGTGTGTGTGTGTGTCTTCTACTCCCCCGTTTCAAAGTGTTTTTTGGGTGGCTTCCAGGGCCATATGAAGTGACTTTAATGCCAATGTCTCAGCCTCATTTGGGTATTGTCAGAAAGGATTACCTGAAAAATGGACCCAGTGGCTACTGGCCAGGAAAGGGAGGCAGGATGGAGGGGAGAGAGAGAGAGAGAGAGAGAGGGGAGTAATAATAATGCATGGTGGAAACCATGATGCAAGGAACTCTGTTTGAAGGGAAATGGAGATGATGTGGAACAGGTGAAGAAGAAAGGAGACATGGAGATATTAGAGGTTAAAGGACCGTACTGGCGATCATGCATGTTTAGAATCCAATATACACAATCCACATACATGTTGAATTTTAAGGTGGATTCATCTCCTGAACATTTGATTTTGAAAGATTAAGGGATCTGAAAAAATGATAGGAAAACTAAAATACAGTTTTTTTGTTTTGGAAAATGGTTGTCAGTAATGTCCGGTATGGTCCTTTAAATCTCTGCGGGGGAGTTTGGAAGGAAAAATTGAAAGCAAAGGGGGGAGAGAGAGAGAGAGAGAGAGAGAGAGAGAGAGGAAAGCTTGGGTATTTCGATGTAGCGACCTTCATTTTATCTGAAGACAAACAGAAAATAAGTGGAAACAGGGAAAAACTGTAAATATGACATCATCACGTCACAGCAGAAAGATGCAGGAAGATCAGCCAAATGTTCTGATTATTTTAAAGGTTAAGAATTAGTCGTGCATTTCTTAATTTACGTGAAACGTTGCACCAACAGCACCTACATCATCTTTAAGAAATGTTCTTACATCGAGCAAGATTATATCTCCACTGTTCCCCCAGATTTGTTCCATTTGTTTTGACTTTCATACATTCAGGCCATTTGTGGTGTTTTCCATTTTCTATCTGAATGCTAACAAGAAAAACAAAATAAAGTTACAGTGGACAAAGGTCATTTTCAAACCTGCAGCTCTGTAGTCAGTAACATTTTAAGAAGTAAAGGAAAAAGGTTTTTACATGAAAAGGTTGAGAAATACAGACCCGATGAAAAGATGGAGAGAAAACAAGTGTAACAGAAAGATCTGGTTAAACTAAAGGAGCAGAAGCAGGAATGGGACTCAGAGATATCCTGAGATCAAAGAGGAGGGACGGACAGGAAGGAGAGGATGAAGAGGAGATGGATTAGGTAAAGGAAAGAAAAAAGTAATGCAGAGATGTGCAGCGGTCGGGGTTACGAAGATATGGAGAGGAAGAGGAGCGGGAACATTGGGTTAGCAGACAGGTCAGTGCAGATAAGTGAAGATGTGAAGAAGCCTGTGGAGAACGAAGAAAAGAAACGTTCCATCTCCTGATTGCTCTTACGTAATCCAGCACGTCTGGATATTTGGGAATTTTTTGTGTTAATTTTACTCGGTTTTATGTCATTGGCTGCTCTATAAGCTGCTGTAATCAGAGGTGTAAAGAGTAATATAATATTGTACTCAAGTAAAAGTACAAATTTTACTCAAGTAAAAGTACTTGTGTAAAAATTTACTTTAGTAAAAGTAAAAAATATTTTGTTTCAAATGTACTCTGAGTAAAAAGTACTGAGTTACATTTCATACGTTACCAAAAAATGCAAAAACAAAATACGTACATTTTAAACAATTTTAATGAAAAATACAAACACATAAGAAATAAACTTCAATTTGTATGGTAAGCAGATGTGGATGGATACAGCAGACAAATTTAAAGGACTATACCAACGATCTTGCATGTTTGAGCCCAATACATATAACCTGCATACATGTAAACATTACTGACAACCCATTTCCCAAAACATAAAACCCTGTTTTAGATTTCTTGTTATTTTTCTCAAATCCCTTAACCTTTCCCAAATCAAATGTTCAGGTGATAAATCCACCTTAAAATTCAACGTTTTGCCTGCTTACACTTATACNCAAATCAAATGTTCAGGTGATAAATCCACCTTAAAATTCAACGTTTTGCCTGCTTACACTTATACACCTTGTAGAAGGCAAACTCATTTTAATTTCTGGCTAAAGCCCGCCTTCTATTTTTCCTGGCGGAACGTGCGTTGTCTTCTATGCAGCTCCATGTTGGATCAGTTAATTTGATTTAAAAAAAAAAAAAAAAAAAAAAAAGATATCTTGTTTGCTGTGATGGATTACGTGTCTCAAGCGTGTTTCATGTTTCTACAAGTTGATTTTAATAGTGAACTGGAATCAGTAGCAGTAGGAAAAAAGTAGTGTTACCAAAGAAGCTAGTCAATATTAACATGTGCATATTTTTCACTAACTAGCAAAATTGCAATGCAGAAACAAGTGAAATCATATTATTTTAGACATAGATGTCAGCAAAGCGAGTGACTAGTATGAATAATTAGCAGGTTAACGTTAGCTAACTTACCTCTGCATGCTTGCGCAGTTTGATACCGAGTTCTGAGAAGCCGCTAATTCCATGGTTTTCGGAAAACAAGCTTGCTCTGCATGATGTAGCCATGTTCTTTCTTTTTTATGAAGATTAAATCCGTCCTGGGATCGTCTTTAAATCTGGTTTTCTGGTCCTCTGCAGCATGAGCCGCCTGCAGACAGAGAGGAGGAACTGCAACCACTTTGTTACCTATCTGATGTTTTAGTTTTTACACTGTAATGATGTCATTTAAAATGTACCGAAGTACAATACTTGTCATTAAAATTACTTTAGTAAAAGTAAAATTACTTTTGAAGAAAGTTACTCAAAAAAGTACAAATACAGAAAAAAACGACTTCGTTACAGTAACGAGAGCAAATGTAATTCATTATTTACACCCTTGGTTGTAATAAATTGTTATTATTGAAAAGCAGCAGCTGGTTTACAGTCATCATACTGTCAACACTCCACAACATTAATATCTGCACACACACACAACAAACGTTACACACATTTAGTCCTGCATAACACAGAATCCACTAAAACAAATTAACAATACTGATAAAGTGCCACCCACACATAAACACGAATGCACATGCACACACACACATATATACAGCATTCATGCAGTAAAACATGCATACAAACAAATACGCGTTTCATGCATGAAGTGACACCCAATGTCACAAACACATCAAGAAAGGGAAAATGGCACAAAATATGCATTAATGCGCATTTGACATTGCGGGGTTAATGATAAGCATACAATAATAACAATAATAAAAAGCGATTACATGCTTCAAATATTTCCACCTCTGTGTTGTCACTCATTAGCTGTTCAACGGCAAGGAAAGAAACAACGGCATGAAAGCACAGTCATTATGAACGAAATGAAGTGTAATCGTGATAAATAGTTATTTATTTTCTTGTAAAAAACAGAGTTTTTCTCTTTTATTCGTAGGGTTTTTCTGTCCTAGACTTTAAACGCTTTGTGGATGCAACTTTTTCTCTCTTCCTCTCTTCTCTTTCTCCTCATATCTTTGTCCTCATCTTTCCACTTCCTCTCTCATACTTTTCTCCTTCTCGTTCTCATTCTGTCTACATCTTTCCGTGTGTGTGTGTGTGTGTGTGTGTGTGTGAAATCTCCCCCTCTCTTTCTCTGTCTCGTTATGAAAAGTGGAGCATTTTGCAGTGAAGGTAAATGGGACATGTAATGAGCGGATTGTGTCCATTTAAAGCTAATGATCTATCTTACAGTTTAACATAGAGAGAGAGAGAGAGAGAGAGAGAGAGAGAGAGAGAGAGAGAGAGATAGAGAGAGAGATAAATGGTACAAGCTAATAATTAGCAGACTAATGACAAAGTACAGGTCAAGAAATTCCTATTCAGAGAGTGGGTCACCCTGTGTAGTACAGGACTTAAGATCAGACACTTGAATTTTTGGGACACACACACATAAACACACACACACACACACACACACAGTGGACCGGGGAAAGGATCAAACACATCGTTATACCTAACTGATCCCATAATCCCATAAAAGCAAGAACACTTTCTCATTTCTATTTGCATTCCTTATATCCTTTGATTTCAATTCAGTGGGTAAAGTCAATTCAGACATGAAGCATTAGCTGCTACATGCTAGCCAGGGGACTTTGGCAAGTAAGTAAAAATAAATTATGTTTGAGATAAAGTAAGAGAGGTTTTATATGTACTACGGTTTGTTTATGCAGGTCTGAACACGGCAACCACACCCAATGCTACCGCATTGAGAGCGTTTTAAGGAGGCGGTCTCAATCTGGTTTCAAATGAACACTGGAGTTGTTGTTCGTGGTCTGAACATAATTCTCACTACAGGCAGTCCCCAACTTCTGCCATAAAGCCTATTAAATTAAAATTTTGAGTTACATACAATGATTTGCAATAATGAATGGCGCACTACTTTATGATGCACGTCAAAACATTGCGTGTCATCATCGGTACAGAATAAGTACATTTTTATTATTATTATTATTACGTACTGTATTATTATGTTTACGATGTTTTAGGATATCTGGAAGTGTTTCTTTAATGTTTCTTATGCATAGAAAGGTAAAATATATACGCTAGATACACACCTTACGTAACTGTTCCGACTTACGTACAAATCTGACTTAAGAACAGCCGTGGGAATGGAACTCATTCGTAACCCAGGGACTACCTGTACTACTCAACCAACTACAGAGATCTATTGATCTACTGATTGATCTAGAACCACGGATGATGAAGTGTGTGTGTGTGTGTGTGTGGTTAACATTAAGTAAACTCCACATTTTAATTTGCTAACTGCTTTGAAAAGATTGCAACATATCTATCTTAGTTGACGTGTTCAGATTAGCATGTGCTTGTATGTTCTCAGCACGTTGCTCCATTCTCCTGTTCAGCATCTGAATCATGTGAAGCAACGTGGTTTTCCACACGTTGTCTTGAAGTCAAATTCAGCTTCTGCTGTCATATTTCTGTACCAAATGATGATCATGACTAGGAATATCAAAATTCTGTCTTTGTGCCGAGTTATTTAGTTTTTCTGGCATGTTAAGCTTTTTCCTGTTTTGATCTTACTTCTCCCGCCCCCAGCAATTTCTGACCAATGAGCAGAGAGTGTTCATACGTGACTTTCAATGATATCATTTGATTTGATTGGATTCATTTCCTGTGTAAAACTGAGCAAACCAGTAAGTTATGCTGCGTTCGACAGACCTCAGAACTCAGATTTTTCCGACTTCTTACTTGGGAAAATGCGTTGGAACGGTACTTGAAGTCGGAACTCCGACTGGGAAATTCAGACCAAATTATCTACTCTGACTTACCGAGTATGATGTCACTCAAGATGGCAGCACCGTGGAAGCGAGCTTTGTGAATGGAAATGATCATCTAAAAGCTGAATAAAGTTTTTTTTCTTGTGTGAAATTGAAAGTAAAAGGTCAGAATATATCGCCATGGTAACTATCTATTTTGTATAACTGTTTGCCATTGATACGTAAGTGTAAATAATTTCATAATATTACTTCTCTGCACAAAGTTTAATACCCACTGTGATTAATATCATTGTAAAACAACACAACCAAACAGTCCTGTAGTCTGACTTTACTTTAGTTAGCATTTATTACTAAGTTTAATTAATTTTACAGTATTTATTGGTGTTCAGCTTTGCTTTTTTGATTACATTTGGCTGGAACGGTTTGAGGTTGGAAGTTGGAGCTTCCAACTGGGAAAAATTCGACTTCCGAGGTCTGTGAATGCAGCATTAGTCCCTGGTTCAGACCGAAGCAAACAGTACAGGTCTGAGTCATTGTAAATCCATTACCAGATTACCCTGTAGTCACACCAAAGTATGAGCAAGTATGCATACATACGATGAGCAGAATAGGATGAAGTAAAGTTTTGAAATGTTGTAAATGGACTGAAATGCTCAGGGGCTTTGCAGTGGAATGCAAATGTGAGCGAGGCTGAGGAGAGATGAAGGCACGGGGCTAAATCTGGGTTATGCTATGGTAGCACAGAACCAAACTGCTCAGCAGAGAACACACCAGGAATGCTATGTCTTGCATTTTCAAAGCCTCTAGCGTGATGGCCACTGTAAGCCATGTTCACAAGATTCTGCCTTTTTCAAATGCTTTTGTACTTGAAAGAGAACAGGGAGCGGCCGCCAGGCAAACACAAAGTGACTGCTTTGGAAAAAAGCGCTGTGCCTGGCATCTTTTTACGCCGAGCGGGGAGAAATCTCTAACGTTTCAGTGACAGTGACTGACTAATTCACATGGAAAAAGAAATAATGCTTGACAAAATGTCACCAGCAGCAGCAACAAACACACTGAGAATGGAGGAAGTAGCTGCAGAAAAGTTGGTCTGTTCCTGTAACGGCAGCACGGCGGCAGCGTTCTGGGACTTTCTAAATGAGAGTTGTCCCTGGTAGAGTTTACTAATGGTGACAGCGACTGCAGTGAGCCTCTGTGATAACAAACCTGCTTTTCATTATCAGCACAATGTGGAGCTGAGGCAGCAGTTTAACTACAAAACGCCACAACAGTATGAACACAGCGTTGGGCAAATAAAAAAGTCCCCATGCACAATGAAAAGAATATTAGGTGGACAGAATTTAAGTCGGACACAGACAGACATTAGTGCAAAGGTCCATGAAGGAGGCAAGTTCATTTTGATTTGTAAAAATCAAGCCATGAACACCTGATTCTTAAACCTGCATTAATCAGTTATTCTATTAATTTCACATTAATTAATATTTGATTCAATTGACCGCTGACCGTTGTCATAGTGATGAATCCACGGAAGATCATAACGACATCTGCAGCTCTGTGGAGCTTTTAGGATCTCTTGTGCATATAGTTGTTGAAGAAAGTTGATGATCTAGCAGCATAAAGGCCCGTATACAGTGGGGTCCAAACATCTGAGACCACTGTGAAAATGCTTCTGTTTTTCATTCTTTTTGAATTTAATACAATATTTTTCATTGCAAATGATAATATCATCTTAATAATTTGAATGAAAAGTTGACTATTTTAAAAATGTACATTAATTTTGACATGGATGTGTGATTTTATGTTTGATTGAATGGATCCCAGGAAGAATACTTGGTTGCTAAGGCATCAGCTAATGGGGATCCAATTTTAATAAACAATAAACAATTTCAGAATATCTTAGTATTTGGTATGAATGTCAGAATATCTTAGTATTTGGTATGACCCCCTTCAGCTTTAATGACAGCATCATGGACTCCACACGTCTGTAAAAACCTGATGAGCCAAGTTATCCAGCATGATGTGACGATGTTCCACAGAGCTTCTTGTGATTTTCTGATTATTTCCACATTTACATGGAAAACATCATGGATTTTACATGTGGTTTCAGACTTTTGGACCCCACGTAGATATTTCTCCAAAACAGAAACTCTTGAACTTACAATCATCCGGTGGATAGAAACACACAGCAGGGTTGCTAATGTTACTCTGTGTCTGTTGGATGTTTAAGTCTGTTGTTGTTTGCTAATGTGCCAAACCAACTTGATAACATGATAATGTCAGGACTGTCAGTCAGCTTGTTTTGGAGTTGTAATGCCACCTAGTGGCCAAATCAAATGTTGCAGCTTTAACTTTTTCAAACTTTTTCTCCTGTTGTCTGTGAAGCGCTTCGTAACTCGTGATTTTTGTGTTTTTATGACTGTTTTCTTCTCAGTTCCCCTAACAAACTGTTTCCTCTGTATTCCATTCTTTGGTTCAGTTTGGCAGTTGTTGTAGTGTCATATCCCATGCTTTGATTTGCCCATGACACTTTACTCAGTGTGTGTTTAAAGGAGTAATTTCCATGCTTCTTTATGTAATTACAGGGAGTCCCGGGTTACGAACAAATTCTGTGCCCACAGCTGTTCGTAAGTCGGATTTGTTCGTAAGTCGGAACAGTTACGTAAGGTGCGTATCTAGCGTATATATTTTACTTAGGTGTGTATCTAGCGTATATATTTTACCTTTCTATGCATAAGAAACATTAAAGAAACCACTTCCAGATATCCTAAAACATCGTAAACATATAAATATATATATATGTGTATAGAGAGAGAGAGAGAGAGAAAGAATGTGTGTGTGTGGGGAGGTGTATTAAAAAAACATGTAGGTTAACACTCTCACTCCTTGATGTCTTGCACGTCGGAAGAGGCGTTCTTCTTTTGTTTTGACGTGCATCGTAAAGTAGTGCGCTGTTCATTAATATGAATCATTGTAACTCGAATTTTTAATTTAATAGGCTTTACGGCGGTCGGTTCATAAGTACGGGTCGTTCGTAAGTCGTTTGTAACCCGGGGACTGCCTGTATTGTCTTTGCTGCTGTTCTTATCGTTGTTCATTTATTTGTCCCTAATTACAGAGGAGATGAAAGAAATGGAGAAAATATCAGGCAGAATTGCGCAAAATGAACAAAGACAGCAAAGACAGTGACATGAGCAATGAAATCCCATGGTAAACACTATTTGGATGCATCACAAAAAGTGTCAATTAAAGATTGATTTTACTCATAATAAATAAAAGATGTCAAAAATCAAACTGTTCGCAGTTACTGTAGATTCACTTGGTTATGTGTAACAAGGTTCAAGATGGTAAGGGACTGAGATCACCTACAGTAATTTTATGGCTACGGATTTTGTGCTACATTACTTTTCATTTCATGTTTTGAGTGAAATGAGTAGAAACACAACTGGATTAAAAAAAAAAAACTTTAAAAATGAAAACATGGTAACTGCAGAGAGTTGTAAAGCTATTGTGATTTATGAAAACATGCTGTGGATTATTACTTTTAGACATATCAGTGGTGCATATTTACATAAAACCAAGACATATATCCTCTTATGATTTGTTTTCTATTCTGTTTTTCTTTATGCTGTTACTGTCTGCAACTATTACGTTTGACAGTGGGTATCAGTGAAGGTCATCTGTTCTATTTGTATGCTTTGGTCACCAAAACAGTGAGAGAAACATCAAATGAGAAAGAGTCAGGTCAAGTTTATCTGTGTGGCTTTTTTCCACAGTTAAAGTCTCAAATGGTTTTGCGGCTCAAAATAAATGAGGAAACAAAACAGAACCTCCTTAGTCTGGCAAATAAAACCTCCACAATATTAAGGATGAAAGGGAAGGGAGCAGGGACCGACACTGAAGGGAAACAAAGTGTCCTAAGCCATTACATTAGAAAAGCAAATGCAATATATATGAAAATGAAACAGGATGTAGAAAAACAAATATCTAGACAAGAAGTCTTTGATAAGGTCACCGCACGGTATTCACTGAACAACAACACAGCAAAAAATGGGTCTTTGTGGCACCATCATAGGCAAAATATACCTCCAAGCAAGTGTGAGAAGGAGTGAGCGCTGTTTAGACAGAGAGACAGTAATCAATCAACAATTAACGGACCCAAAAGTTTGAAGAGTTTCAGACAGCAGCATCAATTTGCTGTCAGCTCACTGACGCTGGGTTACCTCAGGTCTCCAACTTCATCTCTCGCTTGGCTCCGCAGCAGAAAGAAACAAGCTGCCGCAAAATCAATTCAGCATCCACATTTCTGTCCACTCTTTCATCCTGTTATCCCTCCCCCATGTGCCTCCGTTTCCTCCAGCCAAGTCCAGGGGTCATGGGAAGGCACCGCAGGGAGAGGGAGGCCGAGTACTGGCAAGGGCATCGCAGGAGGATTTGAGCTTGTCCTTCCTCTTATCCCTCTTTTTCTATCTATATGTCCATCCGTCTGAGTAAGCTAAACAGGACCGTGTAGATCTCCGAGCCCTAACAGAGTCAAGGGCATGGGAAAGGATTTTTCTTTCATGGAGCAGTGTAAGAAAAGTAGGCTTGGGACAGTTGCGGTTTTTCCACACACCTCTTAATACCCTGCTATGCAGCCATGATCTGAGCGAGCGCCCTCAGCACAGCTCGGCTATACTTCCATAAATTTTGTTTACCCAAACTACAATAAGCTCCTACCCTGCAGCTCTTCAGCAAATAAACTTATTTTTTCATTATCATGCTTCTCTGTAATATTTCAAACAGATCCACATACAAAAAAAGGCAAAGAAACGTCAGTATTGATGTATCAATACCAATACTTATCAACAAGCTTGCAGATGTTTTTTTTTTTTTTTTTTTTTTTNTTCTCTTAATTTACACAGCAAGTCTTTTAAATGCGGTGCTTTTTCTCTAATCGCCTGTGGGTTCAGCGGGTTCAGCCGATCTGTTTACTGCGACAACTTGCCTCATTTGATGCTGGAGATTCATATTTTGGCTCTGAGCTGAAGCGAGGCCATAATGTCACTGGTCAGCACGTTTATCCCTGCTGTGAGTCGCCGTGGACTCACAGCAGGGATAATGTATGTGTGTTTTGACCGGGGAAATACACATGATCACATCTGATTACAGTACGAAGCAGCTACAGCAACTTATACTGCACCTGTGAAAAAAGGCCAAAGGTTTCTTAGGGAGTTTCAAACAGCTAACAAACTCCCTATGAAACATCTGGTTGAAACAAACTAGGGTTCGTTTCCCCTTAATACGGTTTGTTCAGTCAGGTTTGAACACAACAAAGCAACCATGGCGGCGGTCTCTGTCCGGTCCTAAAAGAGCTTAAAGTGGTTTGTTGGGGTATGAAATGAATCTGCACTAATTATGAACCAATTACAGAGTAATTTATTGATTGATTAGAGTCAGAGATGNGAAATGAATCTGCACTAATTATGAACCAATTACAGAGTAATTTATTGATTGATTAGAGTCAGAGATGCCATGCTTGGGTAATGTTAAGTAAATTACACCTTTGATTAACACATCCAACAGATGCTTTGAAATATATCAGTCATAGCTAACATGTCTTCAGATCAACATGTCAATGGTTAGCATTTTGTGTGTGCACACTCAATGTTGAGCAACGTATTCATGTAATAGAACATATACTGTATATAGCAACATACTTGGTATTTTCTCCATAATAAAACTTCTTTCCTGTTTTGATTTGTTGCTCTCCTCACCAGACATTTTCTGATCAATGAGTAAAGTGAGAGTTCTCACATGACTTTTGCTGACACATTTTGGTTCGATTGGATGGCATATATTCTGGGCTTATATTTGAAATGTGAGGCTAGCTAAATCCAAAGCTAAGGGTGCTCCTTGATGATGCGTGTTGGTATTTGCTTTGCGTTAGCTCCTTCTCCTTGCATAGAACCTTTGATATGTAGGCAGCGTAGTGAGAGAAGTGCAAATCTCTTACTGTAGCATCACTCTCGCTGATCCTGTGTAAGCACAAACATTACTCATTCAAGACTAAGGAGAGAATTAAGCTGGTTTCTCTGACCCATGATGATGTTTTGTTGATAGAATGAGTCCAGACTAAAGGCCGTTACACACCAGATGCAAGTAATTTGTGTGAATATTTTGCATACTACGAATATTTTTCGAACGCCTGCACCGTTAATGGAGTCTTTCACATCAACGACAGAGTTTTGTCACTTGACAGAATTGTGGCATTTATTTTTTCAGACCAAGTTTGATTTTTCCAACTTTTTGCATGCAAATATAATGCATTGGACCAATCAAAGCATCATTTACTGATAACATCATACTCAAAACATGCAACATGGCGGATTGTCTGATTGTTTCTGTCAGAGAACTCTGTGAGATAAAATGGACACAAACTATAAAGACAACGTAGCTTCTTTATGAATATTTACCTACAGTCATCCTGAAGAATGTTTAGGAGTAGCCGTGATACAGCTTTATTAATTCCTGTATCAAACAGGATCTGCCTCCTTCATATTTAGAATCTTCTTCATATTTAGAATCTCCGCTGCTTTCCCCGACGCTTTTGTAAGCTAATAGCATCATCACTTGTTGCTGACTCAGTTTTTTCGTTGTGTGTTTTTTGGCGTGAATCCATACAAATATTTCCAAAAATCGCACTGGTGTAAATATATTTACCACAACAAACTCACATCAGAAAAATTTGCACTTTCTTGTCGTTTATTCACATCACTCTTGCCTTAAGGCACTAAATTCCCAGTGATAATAAAGAACATGTCTGTGGAATCATGTAACCCTTCCTCCCTTCTGAAAACTGCTGCTCCTTCAGGCTGTTACTGTTAAAAAGAATGTGTTTTTATTGTCGAAAAAAATCCCTTTCATCTTTTTTCTCATCTGAGAATTTTCAAAGATTTTTTTGCCTGAGGAGACCAGACTCCTACAGAAGGGCCAAAGGCTGGATTTATTCTGGGCTTTCTTGTCTTCTAATCTTTGTTCTTCTGTCCATCCCTCTGTCACACGTTTCCATGCCAAAGCCACTGTCAACTTTGCTGTTTTCACCCTTCATTGCCTTTTTTTTTCAGGGTTTTCCTTCCCGGTCCTCAGGATTGAGAGCGCTGCTGTGTTTCAGTATTGGTGGCCACGTAATGGCTGTTAATTGCGTTCACCTTGTGTCCCAGGTGTAACATAGTAGCTGATTAAAAGGCTGAAATGATTGCCAGCAGGGCTCAGAGTCATGAGATCAGCAGCTTTCAACAAAATTAAGGACACTGTGCTCCGTTCTCACCTCCATCCATCTTTACAATCCCTGAAAGTGAAAGACTGACTCCCCCCGTGCAGATTAAAGCATGGAGAGAGGATTGTGCTCTTATCCTGCCTTTGTTTCATCTATCTCCTCCACCTAAAGGCTGCAGCATGCTTCCTCCAACTTGCCCTTCAGAGAGTTGGAGGGTGAAGGAAACCCCCTCTTTCCACCGGTCAAATCAGAGGTGGAGGGTCTGCGTCCTACAANAGGGTGAAGGAAACCCCCTCTTTCCACCGGTCAAATCAGAGGTGGAGGGTCTGCGTCCTACAAAATTCGTAATTGCTTTCTGAGACCCAAACTTGTTTTATGAGTCTCTCTCTAGTTGATCCTTAAATAAGAAGAGTACTAATATGTCTTAATGGTCCTGATTCCTAGAAAGGCTTTAATTTAACCAGTGGTGAGTCATGTATTTTACGCATACGCCTTCATATCCTCCACAATTAAATCACCTTCTAATAACCTCAGCATGACACTAGAGCTATATGCTGCTGTTATTAGACATAACCATCCCATATTCACAGTGACAGTAACCTTTATCGAGAGGAATAAAGTGATTTAACACGAGGATCAACACCTGTGACAGTTACAACACACTAACTACAGAGACATGAATAGGATGTAGCATTATTACGCATTATGACAGGATGCTGCATCACATATAAACATGNAAATCAGTGTCATTACCAAAGAAACAAGAACAAACTCACAACAACCATCACATTTACTCATATGACCAGCAAGTAAGCAAAAATGCTGTAAAACACAAATAACGCAATCAGATTTAACAGGCTTCTCCACAGATTCCAGCCACATAAAAATCCATCAGACTTACCAAAGCTGCTCATCATCTGA
>VXCM01007765.1:4118-24233 GCA_014773175.1 Lucifuga dentata | reverse complement strand
CATGTATGAAAATTGAATATATTAGGCTCAAACATGCAAAATGGGTGGTATGGTCCTTTAAATCCTCGTGCAGATGAGGAATATCCCCACTAAAGGAACGTATTTTGTAAGAAGTAATTTTGTCCAGGTGTGTTTGGCCATGATGGAGAGTGTTTATCATGCAAGGTTTCAAAGATAAATTTGGACAAAAAGCAACAAGTTAGCAAAGCCACAAAAGCTGAAACATGATGTAAATCTGATTTAACCACAGTCTGCTTTCAGTTTCCTTTAGAAAAGGCACGTTTACAATCTGCATCCTGTAATATAGAATCAAGTCGTTCTAGAATGAATAGAATTGATCTGAAACTTTCATCAGACATTATATTTCTTATATATCCATTATATTTGATATATATACATGTTATACTTGTTATATATACACATTGTATTTGTTGTATATACATATTATATTTGTTATATATATATATATATATATATGTTATATTTGTTACATATACATGTTATATTTGTTATATATACACGTTATATTTGTTTTGTATATTATATTTGTTAAATATATGTTATATTTGTTACATATACATGTTATATTTGTTACATATACACGTTATATTTGTTTTGTATATTATATTTGTTATATATACATTACGTTTGATATATATGTTATATTCGTTATATTTATGTATATGTTATACATACATTATATTTGTTGTATATATGTTATATTTGTTATATATACGTTACATTTGATATACACGCTATATTTGTTATATTCACGTATATGTTATACATTCATTATATTTGTTGTATATATGTTATATTTGTTATATATACATTATATTTGATATATACGTTATATTTGTTATATTCACGTATGTTATACATACATTATATTTGTTGTATATACATTATATTTGTTATATACGTTATATTTGTTATATATACGTTATATTTGATATATACATTATATTCATTATATTCACATATGTTATACATACATTATACAGTATTTGTTGTATATATGTTATATTTGTTATATATATGCTATATTTGATATATACATTATATTTGATATATATGTTATATTTGTTATATTCATGTATATGTTATACATACATTATATTTGTTGTATATACATTATATTTGTTATATATACATGTTATATTTGTTATATATACATTATATTTGATATATACATTATATTCATTATATTCACGTATATGTTATACATACATTATACAGTATTTGTTGTATATACGTTATATTTGTTACATATATGCTATATTTGATATATACATTATATTTGTTATATTCACGTATGTCATACATACATACATTATATTTGTTGTATATACATTATTTTTTATATATACATGTTATATTTTTTATATATACGTTATATTTGATATATATGTTGTATTCGTTATATTCACGTTTATGTTATACATACATTATATTTGTTGTATATGCGTTATATTTGTTATGTATGCATTATATTTGTTATATATGCGTTGTATTTATTATATATACATTATATTTGTTATGTATACCGTATGTACTAGAGTACAAGCCGATCTCGCATATAAGCTGTGTCACAGTTCTGCATGTCTGGTCAGCCACTCACCTGCCATTTCTGCATGCCTGGTCCTCAGCTACTCACCTGCCATTTCTGCATGCCTGGTCTTCAGCTACTCACCTGCCATTTCTGCCTGCCTGGTCTTCAGCTCCTCACCTCCTCAGGTTTGGACGCTGTCACCAATTAGCACCAATCAGGCATGGATTTAAGCCCCAGTCTCACACTCACCCTTTGCCAGATTGTTCTTAGCTATCCTCGATTCAAGATTCTCCAGCGTTTATTTGTGGACTGACATTCTGTTACCGACTCGGCCTGTTTTGGACTATTCTGCTCGTCGCCCCCCTGGTTATCACTTCTGCCTTCTGTCCCCGACTCCGATTCCAGTCTCTGCGTTTGGACTCTTTGTTTGACTGTGTCAGTGTAGGCACTTTGTCCTGCCAGTTTTTCTGCCTGCCTCTGTGTTGGACTGAGAGCTCTATTAAAGAACTTTACTTGTCAGAGTTGTACTGTGTGCTGCATTTGGGTCCAAACCCCACCCGTCACAAGCTGACCCCCTGATGTTGTTCCATCAGTTTATTTGTTTAGCAAATTACCTGTTTTTCTGGGTGTTGTCATAGTATTTCTGTGATTTTCTGAAAATAATCCACGTACCAGTAAACATGATATTTATTTCAGCAGCTGACTACTGTAACTGACATTAGCAGTTAACTTCTCCTCTTCCTTGTCTGAATCACCAAACAGTTCATTCTAGTCCTGTTCTGTGTGACGTCGTATCTTATCTCAAGCTTGTTGCTAATAAAACACAAAACATGATGTTGAACCAATGTTACCAGACTATCATGTTGATACTGTACTCCTGGTACGGTACCAACGGTACCATACCGCGATAAGAAACATTACTTTTATATGTACTTTTATATGGTCATCTTTGATTGGCCCATTCTTTTGTCTTTGATCACAGCAGAGCTTACTGGCTGCCCCAAAATGTGCTGGATAAGATGTTTAGTCAGGAAATATCTCATTCTAAGGTATGATTTAAACTATTTTCATGGGTAGTGGTAATGGTAGTATTTCCACCTGGAAATTTCCTTCTCTGGGATTAAATCTGAATTTCTTGTATATAAGCTGACCCCCAATTTGCTTTGTGACATTTGGTAACAAAAACTCAGCTTATACTCAAGTATATATGGTGCATTATGTTTGGGTTTCACACTTCATTTATTTGATGCTTTTGTGAACAGGGACTCATGGACTCACTGCCTGAGTGGATCAGTCCTGTGACCTTCTGGTTACAGGATGCTGTCTTTAACCATCAGGCCCGTCCTGCTGCCAAAAGTTGTGTCCCGTTGATTTGACCGTGGCAGCGCAGACTGCTGGTATTTACAGCTGATGAGCACGCTCAGTAGGAGCCCGTACGTTGATGTATGGAGAGAGTCACGCTCGTGCTAAATTCAGAGGCGTGGCACAGTTGGAGCTCTGACTGCTGCAGTATTGTTTGGAGAGCGAGGGGGCGGGGCCAGAAGGTCAGCAGCTCCATACACAACACAATTAGAGGATTCCCGCTGTGGTGTGACTGACGAGGCATCAGATATGGCAGAGGACATCAGGAGTAAAGCGAAGTGCTGCGTGACGCTGAGCAGCACGTCACCGCACACTTCTGAGAGAAAGACGAGATTTAAAGGACCATACCACCTATTTTCATGTTTGAGCCTAATATATTCAATTTTCATACATGTTACATTACTGGCAATCATTTCCCAAAGGATAAAACCGTATTTCAGCTTTCCTGATATTTTGCTAAATCTCTTAGTCTTTCAAAATCAAATATTCAAGTGATACACCCACCTTAAAAATCCATGTTTCTCCTGCTAATAGTTACACAGCCTTATGAAGTCACGGTCCTTTAAATTTTTCCATACACGCAGGTCTTTTTTTGGGACTATATTCCCCTGTGGCGGTCTGGAAGGTAGGAAAAACATTTTTAATTCACTGTTCCAGTAGCATGCTTTGGGAAATGATTGTCAGTAACGTTACATGTATGAAAATTGAATATATTAGGCTCAAACATGCAAAATGATGGTATGGTCCTTTAACCCTCTCAAAGAGGAGGATCAGTACGATGGAGAGAGAAAAACAGAGACAAACAGATTAAAAATGAGTGAAAAGTGGTTTAGTGTTAATATCGCGTTGCTCCGTGTGCTGAACCCATCAGACATGTTTAAATCTCCAGGATAGCAGACCTGCTGCTGACACCGCTCAGCTCAGTCTGTTCAGTCAGGAAGTGACCTGATGTCCTAAGGACAGCAGAGGGTCCCCGGCCACACAGAGGACAACACCCACAGCTGCAGAGACACCCAGAGCGCAAGACTCCCCGGACACGAGAAGCCTCTGAACCACGGAGAGGATCCAGGCCAGCAGGGAGGCACCCACAGCACCAAGCACAAAAAAATCCAGCCAGAGACAGCAGCCATGAACTTAAAGATGCAAGCACCAAGAGGAGCCGACAAGAGGTCTTTACTGACGATAACTGAAGTATTAATTATGATTACAATTTACAAATGGCATGGAACATTTTATTTTGCTCCGTTTCATGTTTCAGCAGGAAGACCATTTAACTCTAAAAGGCTGGAATTAAAATCTTTGATTATAATCGGCACAAAAAGTCTTTCATTAGTCTGCCAGCATCAGCAGATAGAAGTCAGACTCAGACAGGCACAGATTTCTGATGTGAATTAATTATCACCACAACAAATGTCTGCTGTCCTCTGTTTGTGTGTGTGTGTGTGTGTGTGTGTGTGTGTGTGTGTGTGTGTGTGTGTGTGTGACTCTGTTCTCATTCTTGTAATTCTTGTGAGCAGCAGTTTGGAACAGTTTTGAATCACTTCTATAAAAATAAAACATGCATTTTTTAATATTATTTTACATATGTGTACGCTGAAGTGGTGAATTTTAATGGAATTATATGATCGTATTTGGATGGGATATATCCTAAACTTTTTTTGACTTTACGGAAGTCAAAAATGTGAAATACTACAGTTAAATCATTCATGTTTTTTCTGAGATACTAAAAACACTTTTGACAAAGTAAAAATGAAGAGATACAAGCAGAAAATGTTAATAAATGTTTTACGACATTACTTATAATTATTACCTGCTAGTTATTTTTCCTGATTTAGAAAAGCAAAATTATGATACCATGAAGTCAATATTTGTTGGTGAAATTTAGTTTCTCATAGTTTGAGTCAGAATGAAACTGGATGATGAATCATATTAATTCTGCAGAAAAACATGAATAAATAATAATAATTAGCTGTGAGGAATGTTACAGATCAGGGTTAGAGTTCAGTGACAAAAGTATGTTCAGGGTTTAGTTGATCTGAACTCTGGTTACGTTAGATGAGCCACTAGATTATTATGAGATTAGGCTCAATGAAGAGATATTTTCCTCAGATTAATATTTAGAGAAAACACAGATTCAGCAGAAAGCAAAGGAGGAGAGAGGTGCTAAGGTTAAAGGTATAGGTTAACACACACCTGTGTGTGTGTGGGTGTGCGTGTGTGAGTGTGGGTGTGTGCCTGGGTGTGTGCGCATGCGTGAGTGCCTGCATGTGACTGTGTGTGTATGCGCGTGCGAGTATGTGTGTGTGCGCGGTGCGTGTTTGTGTGTTTTTGTGCGTGCGTGCATGTGTGCGTTTGTGTGTGTGCGTGTGTGTGTGTGCACATGCTGCGTGTTTGTGCGTATGCGTGTATATGTGTGTGTTTGTGTGTATGTGAATGTGTGTGTCCATGTATGTGTGTGTGTTTGTGCTTTGTGTGTATGTGTGCGTGTGTATGTGTGTGTATCTGCGTGTGTGTGTGCATGTAAGTGTTTGCGTGTGTGCTTGTGTGTGTTTGTGTGTATCTGTGTATGTGTGTATTTGTGCCTGTGTGTGAGTGTGTGCATGTGTGTGCACATGTGTGTGTGTGTGTGTGCCCATGTGTGTGTGTGCGTGTAAGTGTGTGTTTGTGTGTGTGCATGTGTGTGTGCGCGTGTGTGTGTGCTCTCCTCCTCGCTCTTCACAGATCACTAGCGGTCCTGCAGCCTGGACCCCGTCCTGATGATGTAATTATTTCCCAGCAGCACCTGGGAGTCACGGCCGCCATGCGGACGTATCGTTCACAGCCAAGTATGCAGATGTTTCTAATTGCTTTCCATTACCAAGAATAACAGCTGTTTATATCTATCAGCAAATAATTCACCAGAGTTCCAGACTGTTAGGAGAACATTTCCCACCTGGTCACCATCAGCGCCGTCAGCAGACGAGCTGCCGGTCGCCAGGCCTCGTTTGCTGAATCCCCATAAAGTCCGGCTTCAGTCACCTTCAGCCTCGCTCTGACTTCCCAGCATTCCCTGTTTCAGGACGAGATGACTTTAGGACTCTCTTTGTCTTAAAAGTGTTGTAAGAACAGCGTTTAATGTGATGGTCTGCAGGGAGGGTGTTGGGTTTAGGAGGGGGTGTAGCGGCTGTGGGTCATGTGATTCAGGGTTTGGTACTTAAAGTGACTGTGTGTGTGTGTGTGTGTGAGTCTGAGGTGTGTCAGATGCTCTGATTGGTTGGATGGACAGGTGTGTGCAGGGCCTGGATTGGTGGAGACAGACCTTCCTGACACACCCAACAGAACGAGTTGCCTTCTGTATTCATTTTGTGGTATTGAAAGAAGTTTAAAGGACCATACTGTCCATTTTGCATGTTTGAGCCTAATATATTCAATTTTCATACATGTTACGTTACTGACAATCATTTCCTAAAGGATAAAACCATATTTCAGCTTTCCTGATATTTTGCAAAATCTCTTAATCTTTCAAAATCAAATATGCAAGTGATACACCCACCTTAAAAATCCATGTTTCTCCTGCTAATAGTTACACAGCCTTATGAAGTCACGGTCCTTTAAATTTTTCCATAAACGCAGGTCTTCTTTTGGGACTATATTCCCCGGTGGAGGCATACATTCACTCCACGCTTTTTATTGAGCTTAAACACTAAAATTACATAACTTCTAAAAAAACCTGAATACACGTCTTGTTGGTGATGATGGATTACCTATCCCAAGAACGTTTACAGTATCAACAAGTTGATTTTAATAGCAGAATGAACTGAAACCAATGGAGGTCTGGAAGGTAGGAAAAACATTTTTAATTCACTGTTCCAGTAGTATGCTTTGGAAATGATTTTCAGTAATGTTACGTGTATGAAAATTGAAGATATTTGGCTCAAACATGCAAAATGGATGGTATGGTCCTTTAAGAAGTTCCAGAATGAAATTAGGTTAAATTTAAATGAAACAAAATTAAATTAGATTAAATGTTCCCAAATATATCTAATCTTATGTTGCTGTAATGCAGTATATTTATGACAATCATTTCCATAAAGATGCATTTCTTTGATGCTTTGACTTCATTTCTGTCTCTTTCAGCTATATTTTGTAGATACTCTGGCGCAGATTCATAAACGGTGGCGCATGATCTACCATGTCGATATCATGATGCAGCCACATTCTCTCATTCATAAACGTCTGTCAGCAGCATCATTTAGCATTTAGCTTAAAGAGGCGTTTCTGCAGTACTTCCTTATTTACATGTCAGGAAGTGATTCATAAAACACACTGCCAAGCCAACATGAAGAGGAGTTTTGTTCTGCTGGCAGATCACAGTGCAGCTCATGCGACTGATCATAACTTCTGCTCAGCTGCTAGTGTGCAGTATAATATTAGACGACATAAAATCAGCGACAGCAGAGGATCACAAAGGAGGAAGTGAAAGGGAAGGAGCAGTTCCTCCATTTCTCCTTGTGCCTGCTGATTTGCCGCCGTGTCCACGCAGCTGTTTTATTTCTGAAGTGATGGCTGAGTTGCACGGGGCTTTAAATGTTATTGTCTTTGCAGCTCCTCTTATCTGTCCTTTCATGGGGCATCAAAGTTAATCTGGTGTCACAATGGAAGCAGCAAAGCTGACGGTAAAACCTGTTTCAGCTGGAGAGAACTTCAGACGCTCCATCTCACTTAATGCTTCAGATTATCAGACGCTGTTCCATGACGAAATCATCCGATTCTGCGGCAGACGTCCTCCGTGACAGTTATATGTCTGAGTCTTCCTTTCTGTCACCCGTGTTTTAATAGATATTGTTTATCATGTTAACATTAACAGCTAATTCTTGCTCTTTTAGCTTTACACCTCCCTAAAGTCAGAGACTTGAAAAAGTGCAGTAGAGTCATAGATTGTTGTGAAGTTGTGCTTCATATAAACATGACGTTAGGTGTAAAATCAGTAGTCTCAGGTGAAGGTGAGCCACTTTTTTATGAATAAAAGGTTATTGACTTTTATTTGCAGCTGCAGTGTAATGTGCTGTATGTAAGTTCTTACCTGCTCATGTCCTGAATGAGGCTTCATGTGCTGTAGTAGACGTGAGCTAACGTGCTAACATTAGCTAACATGAGCTAACGTGTGAGCTAACGTGCAAATGAACGTAATGTGAGCTAATGTCCTATGTTAGCTAACATTAGATAACATGCTAATGAAGCTAACGTGAGCTAACTTTAGCTTCATTAGCACGTAAGCCCACTTTAGCTTCAATTGTGATTCATATAAACTCAATGTTATGTGTAAAATCAGTGGAGTCTCAGGTGAAGGTGAACCACTTTTTTGTGAAAAAGCCATGAGCTAACATGCTAATGAAGCCATGAGCTAATGTGCTAATGAAGCTGCGTGGCGTTTAAAGGCTGTCAGAGCTGCTGATGTTTCACTGAGGTCACTATATTAACATTCTGCTTTACTCCCAACTGTGTTAACGTTCACGCCATCTTTTCTTTCGCTCCCTTCATTCTGTATTGTGGTTGTTGCAGAGATTCCACTCTGCACCTCCCACAGATCAGCTGCGTTGGTGGCACAAAGTGAGTGTGTGTCTTTGTCCTTTGATGCAGTCTGGCTTTCTGCTGGCACTCTCTTTTCTTTCTGCACGGGGCTAGCCAGCTGCTAGTGATGCTAATGCTAACTGCACAGTTGTGCACGGGAGACATGAACTGGACATGAAAAGCACATCGCTTCCTGTTTGTTTTTCCAAAGGACTTCTTTGGAAGGATCTGCTCAGCACCTCTCAGTGTACACATTATTCATTCAAAGTACCAAACACAGGAAGCCCCGCCTCTCCCGTCATCCCATCTTCTTCTGTCTGACACGCTGGCTGTTGGGCGTGAGCCATCTGACAGGAAGTGGCTGCCAACAAGAGCAGAATGTCATTATGAGTGGAGCTGCTGCGGCCGCCGCCATCAGAGGGAATTCATCACCAGCAGTTATGATGATAATGGACTTTGCTGCAAATGACTTTGGATGAGCAGCGTTTTTGGCAGCGTGTGTCTGACTGAAATTTGCCTCTTTACCTCAGAAACACAGAAGAAGCTCTTTTTTTTTTCTGGCTGGCTGTGNTGAAATTTGCCTCTTTACCTCAGAAACACAGAAGAAGCTCTTTTTTTTTTCTGGCTGGCTGTGAGACGTCCTGAGGCTGCACTAAAACAGAGTTTATATGACACTGAACTGCTGTTTTTTTTCTCTAGAACGTTCATCAGGAAAATGTAGGGTGTTTGCACATGTATGTTATGCATGTTGTTTGAACAAAAACAAGGTATTTACTGTAAATGTTTCATGATAGAAAGCAATTTTTATGACCTTGAACACATCACAATCATTCACTAACACATTCATAACCATTTGCTATTTACTTTCCTATGTCCACAATATCATCAGCCATTCTTACTTTGACATAAATTACATTCAATAATTCCCAGTTTTCCTTGTGTTCACACTAGTGAGAACAGCTTAGTGTTGCTTCCACAGCAGGACAGAAAACATAAAAAAATAAAGACGACTCACTCATGATGAACAGAAAAGGAAATGTAGCAAGAGCAAGATGTTTCATCACTGTTAGTTTACTGAAAGGCTTTCGTGGAAATTTCTCATGAGAGCTGCATGATTTAATGTTCAGGTTTCCATCATGAAGGTTTCATGATTGTGTTTCATTTAATAGAATGTTAAATGACCATACCACCCATTTTGCATGTTTGAGCCTAATATATTCACTTTTCATACATGTTACGTTACTGACAATCATTTCCCAAAGGATAAAACCGTATTTCAGCTTTCCTGATATTTTGCAAAATCTCTTAATCTTTCAAAATCAAATATTCAAGTGATACACCCACCTTAAAAATCCATGTTTCTCCTGCTAATAGTTACACAGCCTTATGAAGTCACGGTCCTTTAAATTTTTCCATAAACACAGCTTTTCCAGCTTTTCACTCCGCACTTTTTATTGAGCTTAAACGCTAAAATTACATAACTTCTAAAAAAACCCTGAATACACGTCTTGTTGGTGATGATGGATTACCTATCCCAAGAACGTTTCAAGTATCAACAAGTTGATTTTAATAGCAGAATGAACTGAAACCAATGGAGGTCTGGAAGGTAGGAAAAACATTTTTAATTCACTGTTTCAGTAGTATGCTTTGGGAAATGATTATCAGTAACGTTACATGTATGAAAATGAATATATTAGGCTGAAACATGCAAAATGGATGGTATGGTCCTTTAAGGTGCATTTACAGACTGTTGACCACATAATAAGCAGTTTCAACCTCTTTTTTTATAATGCCTGAACATTCTGTCATGCACATTCGTATGTACACCCTGATCTGCCATTTAAATTGGCTAAAGAGTTCAGACTGGCAGCACGGCGTCTGTTTTCACGGCGTGCTGACAAACCGTAGATCTGCCCATCATGCTCTTTGTTAGCAGGCGTGTGAGTATTCGTGTGACACGCTGGCTTTCAGCTCAGCGGACATGTTGTTTTGGAGAGAAAGCAGGAGGATGGAACCCAACTTGTCCGATTACCGATGATGTACATCACACGTCCCAGACCGACTTCACGGAGAGACGGCCAAGCGAGAAGAAACGCCGGGTGTCTGTACGCCAGGCCTGACTGAGGTGGCAGCAGATGATTTGAGGGGCTCAGCTGAAGATCTGTGATACGTGCATGACGTCCACGATACTTTATTTTGAAGGATATCAAAATAAACCGAAATGAGACACCCTGACGCCTGATAGAGTAACAGTGTTAAAGCCTGAGGCAGAGACTTCACTAAAGTCCTTCTGTTCACTACTAACTTACCATGAGATTCAGCTTTATAAGAACACACTCATAAACAGCTCATGAAGCTTATTATTATTATTATTATTATTGAATCTGTTAGTGAGTGTGCTTTAATGCCCGAGGGACTTAGATAGAATATTCTGGCTGCTCATTCTCATATACGGAGACAAACACGTCCACTGATTTTGAAGTCATGAAGAAGTGTTTGATTTTCAGGAAATTACACACACTCACTTATTAATTAAATATGTTGACTTCAGTGTAATTATTGATGTGTTTCGTGATTCTATTGACGCCATCTTGGAAAATACCTTTTTTTGTGGCATTTGTCATTGGCGTTATCGTCAAGTGGTGTAACAGCGCTTGCTTGTGACACAGCAATAACTAGCGATAAGAAAATAAAGAACAAAAGATAAGGTGTCCTTTATGATTATTTATGATGCCCAGGTGTTAATAAATATTCGCCATCAAATTTTAGTGAAGAAAACAGAGAAGTCTGAAGGTTTTGCAGCATGGAGATGCTATCAGTTGATGCACACTGATCAATGTGCAAACTAGCTGCTAACGTCTGCTGCTGCTACGAATCTATTACAAGCCGAGTTCTGGGGCAAAGTTTCCACTCATGCACTGCTAGGCCTGATTATAACGCTGTGTGTGTTGTTTATTACACGATCATCTCTGCAGACAAACAGCAGAAGCGCTCGTGATAAGCCGCCGTGACATCAGAAACCATATGGAACAGCACACAGATCTGTGGCCCGCAATTCTAACGCGCAAACGATGATCCAGCGGATGTTCAGGTAGATAAATGTTTCAAACACACAAACAGAGCGCAGACTTCCATTCCATTTGGGCTTTGATCATACAGCAGATGTATTTTCATATGAATAAGCATATGGTCGTCTCTCTCTACTCTCTCTTAGAGTAATTATTTCATCCATGGTAGCGTGTTCTCTCAGCATCGTGTCCTCTTAGTTTTGTTATGGCTAAATAATGCCACAGGGTCCCGCACTAACTGTAACCAGCCACAATCTCAATTTGCAATGCATATGTTTTAGAAAAGAGCCCCACAGTTAATACACAACCCCACCCACCCCCAATCTAAAGCTCAGGCATTGCCTGCTGTAGCAGAGCTCCATTAATATGCATGGCTTTGCTAAAAGCTCCAAAGTGACCTACATGACAAGGTTCAGCTTCCACTCCAACATGCGGGACGTAGCCACCGTGTTAGCTTAATTACAACGCTCTCACCACCAAAGCTTTTTCTGGAGAGCCTGTTGAACTCACACACACACACATGCTAGACGGGGTCATGTAGGTCACTGAGGTCACTCTGAAATCCTGACCCTCAACAGCTTGGGCACCTCTGCACAGCCAAGAAAATGCTCGCTCTTAGCCTGTTTAGGAGCATGGCTAACATCTCCATTAGCCGCTCCCACTGAGGTCACGATGACTCTTCAGCTCGTCAGGTAATCCCAGAGGCCCTTCACCACAAAACACATCAATTAACAGATTTGTTTGCTTTCCTCTCCTGTGACCTCATTAGCGTAGCAGACGGCTAACGCAATGCTGAAGTTCAGCAGCACCGTTCACACCATGTTTTGCTCTTTTCTGTTTTATTCTTTACAGCACCCAGCAGAGACAGAAAGACAAATATTACACGTATCGCAGCTCATATCCTGTGATCCACGGGAATCCACGGGACGAGGCTGGAGCGTCAAAAGTTACAAGATGTTAGCAACCACTCCAGGCAAAGCGTTGTTGACACTCTGCATTCTCATTCAGTCTTTGTCAAAGGGGAACTTAGCATGTTTCATGCTACTGGACAGCTGTTGCTGGCAGGCCTCTTCCTGTCTGGCGGAGGCTCAGCGTGTTGGGCAGGAAGCTGTCAGGCTGCAGCCTCGTACCGCCTTCCAGCCGACATGAAGCAGAGAAACGTGGCTCCGGGCTTCGTGCATAGCAATGAGGCCAGACAGATGCAGAAACCCATTGTGATTTTACAGCCCCTGAGCTGTGTGTGTGTGTGTGTTTGCCTAGATCCTCCCCCGACCCTTAGAAAACATCCGTGTCCATGACGCAACGCCATTACTGCAGCAGATTAAACTGCAAAATGTTGAGAAAAGGCATCAAACACAAAACCATATTTATTCTGTTTCATATCTCAAAAAGCCAAACTATCAGCTGATGATCTGTTTCTTCTCCACATGTTCTAATTAGCTGTTTTACTTGATTGACGCTGTAGCAGATAAATGCCGATATTTTTTTTCCCAGCAGAAGTCAGTGAAAGGTCAAAAACTTTGAAATTTATAAAAAAGGAAAAAAATATCACACAGTAAGGGCAGCATTAATACTAATTTAATTATAATATTATAAAGTGTGGCATTAAGTGTTAGATCAGACTGAAATATTTGCTCCTTTTCCGTGATTCTGCTCCACTGAACAGCTCGTGTAATTTCCACACGTGTGTTCTGTTCTATGGAATACCCACTGTGCCAAAGTTAAAAATAAACAAGTCAATACATAAATGTGGAAATATAAAGACAAATTAAAAAATACGTAAAAGAATAATTACGAGCATTTTTTATTTATTTTCACATTTATTTGTTCAGTTATTTCCATTTATATTTATTCATTTATTTCTGTATTTAGTTATTTCTGTATATATATTTTAATATATATTTATTCATTTGAATTTCTGTATTCCCTTTTCAAAAAGGTTTCTATTTCTTTATTTTTATATAGTTTCATTTATTTATTTTTATTTTTGTTTCCGAATTGTTTTTCATACATATTCTTCTGTATATACCTGGATATATTCTCCAATACAGGCAGTCCCCGACTTACGAACGTCTGACTTATGAACAGAACAACCTGTATGAACGCCATAAAGCCTATTAAATTAAAAAATTTGAGTTACATACAATGATTCGTAATAATGAAAGGCGCACTACTTTACGATGCACATCAAAACATGGCATGTCGTCAGCGGTGCAGAGTTAGTACATTTTTATTATTAATATGTACTGTATTATTATTACTGTACTGTACTGTATTATTATGTTTATGATTTTTAGGATATCTGGAAGTATTTCTTTAATGTTTCTTATGCATAGAAAGGTAAAATATATATGCTAGATAAGCACCTTACATAATTGTTCTGGCTTATGTACAAATTTGATTTATGAACAGCCATGGGAACAGGACTTGTTCATAACCTGGGGACTGCCTGTATATTCTTCGATATATTTTTGTGGCCAAGCTGTCAATCACCTGGCTGTGGGCGGGCCTTCCTTCCTACTCAGCTGGCTGCAGCATTATTTTAATCAGTCGACCATATATTCTAAATCTAAGCAGCTACTTTCTCCCATGAAAAAANGCAGCATTATTTTAATCAGTCGACCATATATTCTAAATCTAAGCAGCTACTTTCTCCCATGAAAAAAACCTCCATACTTAACTTGGTGACAGTTCTTCATGCTCTGAGGCTCAGCTGTTTTCCCGACACAAAGAGGGAGAAGTTTCATCGCTTCATGAGGCTTCATCTGCCCATCGCTACCATTCAGACGACAGATAAAGAATATTAAATAGGTTTAAAAAATTATTTCCATCAACATTTTACCTCTGGAACACAATCTCACACGTGTGGTCCAACTAAGTCCGGCGTCCTGTCCAATTCGTACTGATAATCAGCGATGAGACAGCGAGCTGAGCCAGGCTGACAGTTCATCCCGTGTCAGATTGTGTTTCAGACGCTGAATTAAAACTTTTCTTAATGTTTTCGAAGCTCGCTGTGCTGGGGGGGCGGGGCTGCAGCCAGCCAGGTAGGAAGGAAGGCCCGCCCACAGCCAGGTGATTGACAGCTTCACCCACAAAAATATATTGAAGAATATATCGGAGAATATATCCGGGAATATAAAGAAGAATATATACAAACAACAATACGGAAATAAAATAAATTTAAAAAAACAAATAAATGAAACTGTATAAAAATAAATAAATAGAAAAAAAATTTTTAAAAAAAGGAAATTAATACAGAAATTTAAATGAGAAAAATGAATAAATATATATACAGAAATAAATGAATAAATAAATATCTACAGAAAAGAACAAACAAACAAATGTGAAAATAAATAAAATGCTCATTATTCTTTTATGTATTTTTTAATATGTCTTTATATTTCCATATTTATTATTCTTTTTTTTTTTAATTCCTCTTTATATTTCCGCATTTATTTATTCATTTTTTATTTATTTAATTTTAATTTTGGCATAATGGGTATTCCGTACTTTTCAGTTTGGCTAACAGCAGCATAACATCTCCACGTCTGCTACATGGCTGGTTTGCAATAAAACACGTTTTTTGCAGTGATCTGGGAGGAAAGCTGGAGACTTGACTGACACTGTCACAAAATCAGGGAGCATATTTTTAAGATTAAAAAAGTTATCTCTAAAATAGCATCGGACATGTGTTTGCATGAATATTAAATATTGCGCCATAGTTGAATTTAGAGGAAATTCAGAAAAAGTTTCAAATCTTTTGTTGTTAAAATGATCAACTTTCTACACGTGAACTTTTAAATTTAAGGTGTACTGAATTATCACGTCCAGGATTTACTTTTTTTTTCTTTTTTTTCATTTTAGTCTTTATATTCCAAATGCATAATGATATGAAATACATGAATGTTCTAAATGACTTTAAAAGCTCAAACTAAACTTTAACAGGCTAAAGCTTTAGGTGAAACACACACACGACGTTGTCAGCAGCAGGTGAAGCTCGACTGCAAAATTAAAAAAAACAACTGGTGCCTACTTCCTAAAACACATACACACACAAGCTGTCTCTCTCACACATACACACTCTAACACACTTACACACACACACACTCTCTCTCTCTCTCTCTCTCTCTCTCTCTCTCTCACGCACACACAGATAATCATCACTGCCGTTTGCGTCTTGTTTTCGTGATGTGTCAAAGTTCAGCAGCCAGTAATGATGCTCTCGCTCATCATTTCCTGTTTGTGTGGAATGAGAATCTATACGTCTGGCTGGTTTAACATGTTAGACACGAGGACATATGAAATATGGAGCCTATGCTGCTGCTTATTTAATTAAATATTCGACGGTTTCTTTAATTACAAACAGTAATTTACATCACCGCTGCTGCTGCTGTTTCATTCTGCAAATCATTAAATTACAGAAGTTTTGTTATTCACGAGTCTGCAACTGTGATTTCTATAATTAACATGTGTGTTTCACTAATCAGCAGAACTTCTGTGACAAAACAAAATGTTTCAAGGCTAAAACAAAAAATTTAGAAACTATAGAAAAGAAAAGCATTTCTCCGCTTCTGTTTGCATCAACATGCCTTTCGCTTAACGTACGGACGGCTGGTGAATTTATAATTTACTTTATTGCTCACTAGTCTGCTGTCATTAAATGCCAGTTTAATACATATATTATTCTTTAGGATATGATTTTAAAAGTGAGTTGAGTTTGGTCAATTGTTATGTGATACATTTGAACAGGTAACATCATCTTCATGCTTCTGAAGCGGGAAAAAAAGTTTTAATATAAAATTGACATAAATACAGATTATATAATGTATATACTGTATATATATAATCTTATAATCACATGCTGCAAAATCTTAGAATTTTCCTGAAGTTCTTTAAAGGAGCTTCTTTAAGCCCATAAATAATGCCCATATACATGTTATGTTACTGACAATTTCCAAAACATAAAACCATATTTTAGCTTTGCTGTTATTTTACCAAATCCCCTAATTTTTCAAAATTAAATGTTCAAAATGTTTTGCCTGCTAGCATGTAGAAGAGTCGCTGATAATTTCTCAGTAAAAACCATCTTCTCCTGGAACTATATTCTCTGGCAGAGACATACATTGTTTTCTATGCAGCTCCATGCTACTGCTAAATAAAATTACTTCAACAAAACATTTAATTAACTCCGTGTCTCTGTGATGGATCATTTGTCTCAGCACATGTCAAGTCTATGCAAGTTGATTTTTATACAATAAACCGAAACCAATGGCAGTCTGGGGGGTAGGAAAAACAATTCTAATATCTACTGCTCCAGCAGTATATTTTGGAAAATAGCTGGAAAATAGTTTTGTACAGATGATATTTTGGGTTCCCCAAATTATTGAAGTTATTCTATTTAATTATGTTTGTAATTTAGTTTTACTGTACATTATGGCACATTCTTATTTTAGGAATTGTATTATTTGAATAGATACTTACATTATTTACATGAGCTATTTCTTCTGATAGTTACAGCTTATTCTATTTGACCACAAAGGAGTCATCCTTTATGTGCCACCTTGGGTAACTGTGGTTCCTCTGCCTTGTTGTTAAGGGGACGGACATAGATGTAACACAGGGAAAAAATCTCGGTGTGATACTGTTACGCTGTGAGTTTCTGTGTGTTCTCGTGTTTAAAAGAACCATACCACCACCCATTTTGCATTTTAATATATTCAATTTTCATACATGTTACATTACTGACAATCATTTCCCAAAGGATAAAACCGTATTTCAGCTTTCCTGATATTTTGCAAAATCTCTTAATCTTTCAAAATCAAATATTCAAGTGATACACCCACCTTAAAAATCCATGTTTCTCCTGCTAATAGTTACACAGCCTTATGAAGTCACGGTCCTTTAAATTTTTCTATAAACACAGGTCTTCTTTTGGGACTATATTCCCTGGTGGAGGCATACGTTCACTCCACACTTTTTATTGCACTTAAACGCTAAAATTACATAACTTCTAAATAAAAACCTGAATACACGTCTTGTTGGTGATGATGGATTACCTATCCCAAGAACGTTTCAAGTATCAACAAGTTGATTTTAATAGCAGAATGAACTGAAACCAATGGAGGTCTGGAAGGTAGGAAAAACATTTTTAATTCACCGTTCCAGTAGTATGCTTTGGGAAATGATTGTCAGTAACGTTATGTGTATGAAAATTGAATATAGTAGGCTCAAACATGCAAAATGGTGGTATGGTCCTTTAAAAGAAATAAAACTACAAGCAACTGTAGCCTTGTTTATTAGCCGCAGAAACCCAAGTTTGCTTCTACGTCAAAAATCCCCCAAGATTACATCAAGCTTACATCAGTAATGTGTATGTGATTGTATTCATTGGGCTCAAACCTGAAAAACTAACGGCATTGTCCTTTAAGAGAATTAAAATGATTTTAAAGATAAGGTCTAAATCAAAGAGAAGAGTTTTGATCCATGATTTGAACAGAATAAAGCCTCCTGTTAATCATCATCCCTTCTTGTATCACCTTTTTGAGCTAAAGCTAACAGCGACTTTGTCATGTCTGACTGGATTTTCCTTCAGTTGCTAAAGAAGTAACGAGCGGCGTTTATAAGTTTAACAGCAGACATTAACTGTGCCTCTGGGGAACATACATTACGCGTGTGAGTTGTGAGGAAGGGTCTCTTTAAGTGAAGCGCTCAGCTAGCTGCTGTCTGTGTGGATCTGCTAAGCTAAAGATGCTCTCACCATCTGTTGGCGGTGTGACCACGTCCAAAGGACCATGTTTCTGAGGATCCTAACAGGCCAAGAACTAAAATGTGTGAAGTGCAGGCCTGCTAATCTGAAGTGTTGATAAGAGGCTTGAAAACATACCATGTGTCGCTTACACCATAAAACTAGTAGTTCACTGAGATTCATCCAACAACCACACAAACTCAATATGCACCTTAACAAAACAAATACCCCCAAAAAGCCTCACACAGCCCCACATGTTGAGATCTTTAGACATAGAGAAATAAAGCTTGCTCTGAGCTCTTATATTTTTCAGTTGACGTGGCCTGTTTTTTGGGGGGGTTTTTTTTGTAAATTCCCCGAAATTTTACTTCCACTCATGTAAAACAGGATCTTGCATCATAAACCCTGAACGAGCAAAGTTGATTGCAGATGAGAAGATTCAGAGAAGATTCAAATCACGGGTTTATCCGTGAGCTCCATTAGCATTTGGCTTCACTTTGTCCACCTATGTTGTTGTGGAGGGGCTCTGGCGGATTCTGTCCACAGAAAGTTGTTTCAGAGTCATGTTGCCTAATTAGCACAGCGCAGGGCTTTAAAACCCAACTCACAAGAAGCAGGTTCTTATCAGATTGTTAGGTTTCACGATTCTGTGCAGCGAGGAATCAAGATTCAAAATTGAAGAGATTTTTTTTTAAACATTTGCACCGGTTGTAAGGTACGTGCACGTTGAATTCTGGTGCAGGATTTAAAGATTTAAAAAACACAATTAACACAAAGATTCAAAAACAGGATCTGCTTCTAACAGAACAGTAAAATCTATACATACTATATGTTAAGAGAAGCTGCTTGAGCTTACGAGAAAACCATGCTGGTGTTTAACATACTTAGTATTTACAATAAATCGTAGATAGATAGATAGATAGATAGATAGATAGATAGATAGATAGATAGATAGATAGATAGATAGATAGATTGCATTTAAGGAATCAAAACCAATGTGACTGCATTTGCTGTAACTAAAGAAGCACTTTGCAGTAATTTCGGTTCTTTATTCTTCATATCGTTAAGATAACAGTAGGAAATAACGTCGTTTTGGCGACGTCTGACTATGGAAGCCGTCGTGTTGTGTTAACATTTCATTTTATTTTCTGTCATGGAATCGTTAAACCCGTAAGTAAACATAAATAATTTCATGTGTCATCGAGGTTTTGCGTGTTCTGATGTTGTTGCTTGTTTACGCAACATATGCTGTATAATAATCTATTTTATTTTTTAAAAAAAACAAAGGAAGCGCTGGAGGAAAGCGGAGTTTTTGGTTGTATTATATTTTATTCATATTTCCTGCTCAGAAACACCAGCACAGATTTATTTACGGGATAAATCATGTTACTGCTCATTAAATCCAATTAAGAATCAGTTTAACTAAACTATAAGTAATCTGTCCTGTTTTTTCTTTTTTTTTTTTTTTTTCTGTCCTGTTTGGTATGAACAGGACTTTTATAATTTTCCACACCTTGTCAGCCTTTTAATAATGCTCTTTATGGATCCCAATGAACGACACGTGCACACAGGAAGAGCTCCACACCAGCATCTCATTTTGGTTTGCCGTGATTCACAATATGTCTAATGAGGCGTCAGGATGAAGGAGTTTCTTTTCGAGCATCAACAGATGGATGTAGGCCCTGATTAGAACCAATTAGCTCTCCCCCAGATCTAAATAACTTTTCTGTCATTAATGCACATATTTTACACCTCATTAGAGGCACGGTGATTGGAGGTAAAAGGAAAGAGGAAGTCATTAGCATTTTAGATTCACAATATGCTTTGACTAGGGGGGG
>VXCM01007764.1:14470-45307 GCA_014773175.1 Lucifuga dentata | reverse complement strand
AAGGGAGCCAAGGTTCATCAGAATGGTCAACGGAAGCTACCATTTGGGATTCTAGGAAGTTAGTTAAAGCTAACTAATGCATGTCAAAGCCTTTTTAGCTAGCCTGATTATCGTTTTTAAGGTGGGTGTATCGCTTGAATATTTGATTTTGAAAGATTAAGAGATTTTGCAAAATGTCAGGAAAGCTGAAATACAGTTTTATCCTTTGGGAAATGCATGTCAATAACCTTATGTGTATGAAAATTGAATATATTAGGCTCAAACATGCAAAATGGGTGGTATGGTCCTTTAATTTTTTTGTGTCTTGCATCTCAAAAACTATTTCAGTAACTCAGGAATTTTCCGTTATTTCTCGTTATCACCAATGTACTTGAAGTATAGTTTCTGAAGCATGTTCAGCTCCTACTCCAGTATCGGTTCTCTGATTGTTCAGGGTCAGATGGATAGAACTCCCAACATCACTGATTGATCAAATGCAAGCTTCCATCTTTTCTTTTCTTATTTTTTTTACACAGAGAAACTGAGAAACCAAAACATCTTGCTGCATTTATCAGAACCCAAAATTACTCATGACACAAAGAGGCACCAAGAAACTAAATTTTAAAAAAATGAAAAATGAAGCAATGATTGTGATAATCAAAATGCCTCTGACAAATGCAACAAAGTGATATCACACACTTGATGCTATTCTGGGACACAATACTCTTGCACTGCTGGTATGAGACTTTGCAACAGTTTTTGTTGGAGAAACAATAGCATGGTCCCTCATGAGGAGAAATTGCCACCAGAAGGTAAGTTGTGTGTTTATGTTAGGGAAAATGATGTGGATAGATGCTCTTATTTCCATCATTTTCAAGGTACTTAAAATGTGGTGGGAATGTGAGCAAGGATCTCTCTGAAGACACCACATAACTCCTACCCTGGATAGTTTTAGGTTAAGTAGTAATTAAGTTCCAAACCTTTGGCCCAAAAAGGTCTTTTGTGTGTTTTTGCAGCAATTAGTTTCTACTTCCTGTTGTTGAAGATTTCCCAGCAATCAACACAAATGCCATCTGAGATTAATTTCTTCAAATGGGTCTATTGTGTGCCAGTTTGGGGAGGAGGGCAATGCTCTTTTCTGTTTCAGATTTACCTCACGATTTAGACGAAGAGATGTATTTTCCAATAAAAAAAAATATTGCCTAAATTAGCTGGTCTTTTTCCATCTCACATTAGGGGTGGGCCAAATATAATTTCCACTCAGGCTCTTAGCAGATGTGTGGATGTCTTGTGTTACACATCACTTGCACCCACCTGGAGAGCTCACACACTGATTTGCCAGGATTTTTCCACTGGACTTCTTACCTTAAATGCCACCGCAGATTCTCTGTTCCAAACTGACTAGTGGAGCCAATCAGCACACAGATTCCCACTGTGTTCTGTCCTCAATCTGCACCAACAATCAGACAACAAATACATGGAAGCCAAATGTGCTAACAACACCGTATTGATTTATTCATTCAATAATAACTATCTTCTCCTGTGCTAAAGGAAGCTCAGGTGTAACTGCGGTAAGAAGACTCTACTTTCCTGCCCTGGAATCATTTTATCTGCAGGCTGTTCTCACCCAGGGAGTTTGCTTCCCCCTGTTCCCACTTGTGAGTACATCCCCCACAGTCATAAGAGGATAAAACAGCATGCTTCATACAGAGAGGCATTAGAATCAGGTTCTAAACACTTTTTGCCCTGTGGTTTGCACTCTGAGGAACTTTAACCAGTTTAATATCAGACCTGACCCTGCCACCCTCGCTGATCTCTGATCTCTGGATGTTCTTGTGTTTTACCTCCTATCTGCCTGAACACTTCATGCTGACTTTTTTTCTGCTATAGTGAAACATTTGACAGAAGTAACAGAAGCAGGATGGAACACAAAGAGGAAGGTAAAGGAAGTCAAAGGCTGTATGATGGATTGAACTCCAGGACTCTGCAGTTTCCTGGCCAACTAGGACATCAACGCCCCAACTAACTTTTTTTATGTGACCTTAAGTACAATTCCCAGATTCAGTCTGAGAGTCCCTCCTGGAATCGCTTTAGAATGGGGAAGTGATTCTCAGTCCTGCTCCTGGGAACCAACAGCGCTGCATACTGTACTTTCCATCTGCCCCTGCTCTATCCATGAGCTTCATTAGGTTTATTTACTTGATCATGCATTGGTACCTCCCAGATCTTGACTGCCTAAACCACATCTAATTTAGGTCCCTTTTACACCTTGGAATAAATTGTAATCTCGTTATCTTGATTCTGTCTACACTGCGATCAGATCTCAATAGGTGGGTCATTACACTATTAAAACCTATGTTCTGTATATAATTTTCATCCATTTTTTTAAACAATTAATTTCAAGTTTCAAGTTTATTTGTACGGTGCGATATCACATAAACTGACACATCAACGGTTCCTGACTCATCCCAAAATCTCCCAGAAGACAAGGAAAAACTCTGCAAAAATCTTATCATATACAGGAAAAAGAGGAAGAAACCTCAGGAGAGGCAATTCAGAGAGAACTTCCCTCTCCTTGAACATCCAGCTGTGCAATCGGACCTTAGGTGGAAGCAGGAAAGAGACAAATAATGATACAAGAAGACATAAAACAGCATTTGAGCAACGATCCAGTAAGATCTCAAACCCACAAAGATGTGGTCCAAACGAATTCAGTTTTTAGCATATAGCTGTCACCGTCCCCTTTCCAGGTACAGGTCCCATTTATGGCTTGCAACTCTAGATTCAACATATCTTTATTAACAAGAGCAAGTGAGAAGAGAGGGTGGGGTGACATTTTTTCGATTTTATCTCACAAATGTGTCGCACCTGTATGGATTGCAATTACACCAGGCTCATTGTGACTGAGATCCAATCACAATGTGAAAAAACACGATCTGGCAGATGCATTCCATGTGCATGTACACTTTGCATTAAAATGTATTTTTTCCTTATTTGGATGACATATGAGTAGAGATCTCACTTTAATGCAAGGTGTAAATAGGTAATTAGGTGTTAGCAGCATAGAGAGAAAGGAAATATTCAGGGCTCTGGCTTCACAGAAACAGAGGTGAGAACTACTAAAAATACAATGACAATAAATTATCAGGCTCAGTTATGCTAGACTTGCCATCCTGACACTCTACTATCAGGTCAAGACCAGTAGTCATAAAAGATCATGTAGTCGTGTGACAGCTTATCAGATTTAATCTTATAGACTGATAAACTGTAAATCACTTTAATAATATCAGACACGGAACACTGACATTTACAACCTGAAATTTACAGGGCTTGAATAAGAAATGTTGTGTTCTCAGACAAGTGTGCTGTCTGTCTCCATTACGGCTTTTAATTGAATTTGTGTCAAATTGGATCATTACAAACCAGCTGTGAGAGAATCAAAGCACCAATGCAAAGTGGAGACATAATGTAATAAACATACAGTGGACAGAAAATGAATACATCCCCATTTAACAATTTGGACATTTTGTTAACATAAAGCCTAGAATTAAAATGCAACAAATTCTTATTTTTTTTCACTGCTAATCTGCACAGAATATTTAACAGCTTCAAACTGAAAAAGCAGTTTAAAAAAGTTTCTTCATTAATTAAAAAATAAACAACTGCAATATCTATAAGTATGATACAGTATAATAAGTACATTGTAAGTATACTTATACTATAAGTAAACCCTTTTTAATATAGCATCATTTAAAGTATCTCAGGAATAACACCCTGCCTTCAAATTGCCTTCTAGATCACAGAATAACTTAATTGTCCAACACCTGTTTGGAATCACTGGTATTAACTTGAGAACCTAAATAAAAGCATATGTTTTATGAAAACTGAGTCAGGTCAACTGGATTCAAGTTTTTAATTCTGAAACGTTCCACCATTCATCCAAATGACTTTATCAGTCAGAAATGAATGAACAGAAGGAGGTTAAATCTCCAGTAACTGCATGAAATATAAATATATATTAAATATATTTTATAAATACATAAAATATAAAATACATTAAATAAAAGCAGTTTACTGTGAAGTCAACCACAAAGACAGCAGCAAGGATTCAAAGACCTTCCAAAACAAGTCTGTGACAAAGTCATGGAAGGACCCACATCAGGTGAGGATATAAAAAGATTTCCAAGGCTTTGAATCTACCTGAAGCACGGTTAAGTCCATCATTAAGAAGTGGAAAGTGTGCGGCACCTGCCAAAATCAGGGCATCCATTAAATCTAAGTGACCGGGACAGAAGACAACTGATCAGAGAGACACTGGGAATTCAACCGGCAACCTTGAAAGACCTACAGGGTTTTATGGCCAACAGTGAACAAGATGCATATGATACAGTAATGTCAAAGACATTGCACACATATGGCTTATATGGGAGGGTGGCAAGAAGAAAGCCCTTTCTCAAAAAGCCCCATCTGCAGTCCCGACTGAAGTTTGTCAAAAAATATGGGACTCCAGATGGACTTTCTTGACAAAGGGAAACAGACACATGCAACTACCACTGATGTGAACATAAAATGAGGCTGACTCAGCAGGAAACAGTTTTATTTATAGATGATCATGTCCACAAAAGAACTGTATAATTAGTTTGCATAATAACTTTTTTTTTTACGCATTGGATCTCAAGGAAATTAATGTAAATGAAGTGTGACATTATATTGGCAAGAAAAGTGAAATCAGGGGATGGTTGAGCTTTGTGGTGGGGGAAAAAAAATCAAAGAAAATTTGTGGTCTATGCATTTTTAAAGACTAGATTTTACAAGTTTCGGATTCTTTAACAAGCATAAATCCAATTATTTTCTCTGTGCATCTGCCTGCTTATCTATTACATATTGCCATTTTGTGAGACATCTTTGATGTGATAAGGCATTAAAAATAGAACATATGACTGCAATAGAAATAGCAGTGAGAACAGCCACACAGCTCTGCTTAGCTGGACATACGACAGCTGTCAAAAAAAAAGGAGCAGTCTGTTGAAATTAAGCCAGTTGTTAGCGTCCGGGCTGGGTGGCGTCTGCTGCAGCTGACTCCTCCTCCTCTCCCAGGATCCTCCGCTGCTCCTCTACCCAGAGATATGAAAGACCTTCGCCTCCTCCATCCTCAAGTTACCCCTACACTTGTCGCTTGACCGAAACGATGACTCTACAAATCCCCTCCACGACCTTTCCCCAGAGTCTTCCCCCACCAGCTGACCTTGGACCTGATATAAAAATGATTTCTTCCAATGTCTTGCTCTTCATTGTCTTTTTCACTGGGCAATGTGAATGTACTGCATTATCAATGGTTATTTATTCAGGATGGATATTCAGAAAATCAATCAAAAGATAATATAGAGTTAATTTATGAATTTAAAAATTTGCTGGGACAAGAAATATCACAGATTTGTTTAATTTGGTTAAGAAAATAATGTCCAGTTTTTAACTGCTAAATATATCTGTCTTATGTATGTATGAAATATTTTGGTTTATATCCTCATCCAAATTGCTGGTTAGTGCTTATGGATTTGTTATACTTGTTTTTAGTTCCTTGTACCCTAGAGAGGGGTCAAAAGGCAAAATAAAATGAAATGTTGCTCCTATTGCTCACCAGGCCATTTAAGGGGACCATACCAGCCATTTTGCATGTTTGGGCCTAATATATTCAATTTTCATACACGTTATGTTACTGACAATCATTTCCCAAAGGATAACACCATATTTCAGCTTTCCTGATATTTTGCAAAATCTCTTAATCTTTCAAAATCAAATATTCAAGCGATACACCCACCTTAAAAATTGATGTTTCACCTGCTAATAGTTATGTAACAAGTATGAAGTCACGGTCATTTAAATTTTTTGATAAATGCAGATCTTCTTTTGGAACTATATTTCCTGGTGGAGACATACAGTACATTCACGCTGTACTTTTTACTGCTCTTAAATGCTAAAATTATATAACTTTGAAAAAAACCTGAATACACGTCTTGTTGGTGATGATGGATTACCTATCCCAAGAACGTTTCAAGTATCAACAAGCTGATTTTAATAGCGTAGCAGAATGAACTGAAACCAATGGAGGTCTGGAAGGTAGGAAAAACATTTTTAATTCACCGTTCCAGTAGTATGCTTTGGGAAATGATTGTCAGTAATGTTATGTGAGAAAATTGAATATATTAGGCTCAAACATGCAAAATGGATGGTACGGTCTTTAAGGAGAGAGGATCTCTATTTGAATCACCTCTCCCAATGTTTCTTCCATATTTTCTGAAGATGCTTAGTGTAACAGTCCTCTGGTCTGCGTTGCGTGTACCTGTTCATTCTGTTGCAGGTCACTGGTAGGCGGGGCTGTCGATGTCAAGCACCTGGAAGCCTTAAAATCTACTCATCCCACTCACTCAGAGAGTCTCTCCATGTGCAGCATTTGGTATCTGTCTTCCTTTTTCACACTACAACTGGTAATTTTGAGGCTTTGAAACATTTCGCTATACTGTTTTGAAACGGACGTCTGCAGATGTTGCAGTTGCAGTGCTGTTGAACGCCTCCTGTTCCAAAACGTCAAGCCTCTCAAAACAGTTTTCATGCAGATGCAAACAAACCATCAATTATTAAGCCTTTGTTAGGAGCCAGGTCATACACAGTGTGTCTTGTGTGATTGAGTGATAAGTGATGATGTGTTGCAGCTGTGGGTGTGTGTGATTGTTACGTGCTCCTGTTCTGTGATTGGCTGTCTTGTGCTGAGGTGAAGGATATAGGCCTGCTGCAGTTCCAGGGTGGCTCTCCTTGTTTTGTGTCTTTGGTTGACCAGAGTTGTGCATCTACTTACTTAGACTGTTTTTCTTCATGTAAATAGTTATCTGAAAACGTGTTGTATCCGTGGGGAGCTGTAAGACGGGGAACCCTTTGTTTTGTGGTGACATTTTTTTTTTTTCTCCTGTTTATGGTTAGAAGAATAGGGCCGTATTTTGATTTCTTTTACTTTCTGTTAGGTAAGTACAGGGTTATTTAGTTTGGTTTTGTCTGTTATTTTGGTTTTTCTACCTGAATTTAAAATGTTCCTGTTACATGTAAAATAAATGTTTGAAAGGGCTGAACTTTGTTTGCTGGTCCTTTCTTTAATTTGGCATGGAACAAAGGAAGTCACACTTTATGTTGCACTCTGGTTTCCCCTAGGCTGTGGTGTGACAGCCTGTATTATATATACATGACCAAAGAGATCACTTTGTGCTGATGGTTTATAAACCTTGTGACATACACTACAGGCCAGAAATTTGAGGCCACTCCCAGATTTTTTTTTTAAAACCATCAATACACTGTTTTACAATTTATTGCTCAGGAAATGACAAAAATATATGAAATAAAGGTAACTAATTAGTTTTCAAGAACAATTGGTCAACAATTCTCACATTATGTAGCCACTCTGGCTACAGAAATGATAGTAATGAAGGCATCAGTCTGTATTAGTGCAGCACTCCTGTTGTGTTCCAACTCCCTGCTGATGTGTTTTAACATTCTATTCAAATAGCTGCTGTCTGCCTTCTCCCACAATAGAGATGTGCAGATCGGCTCTGATGTCATCCGAATCCGCACATATGCTTGACTCATCCACCTGCACCCACCCGAAGGAATTATTTTCTCCAATTTAGAGACCCGTGCCCCCATGAACATTCCACTCCACCTCTACCAGTGATGATATGGTAACATATTACACTGATGTAGGCTGGTTTTAATTAGATTAACATTTATTCATATCAAAGGCTATACAGCGCTTTGCAGCTGTTGCAGATGACATATCCAGCAGTTGACTCGTCATCATGGTTGACTACTAAACTAAATCACTCCCACACAGAACTTTTCTGTCCTTCCTTTTTTTTTTTTTTAATTCTCCTTTTTTAATTTTCTCCTGGATCTTCTTTGCCTCCATTGTACTTACCGCTCAAGACTTTAAAGGATCCCACACCTGCTGCTATGAGAATCAGGCATGATTTAGTCTGCTGAAAAATTAAGCTTAAAATATGTTGTTCACCTTTTAGAGAATGTAATTAATATTTTCCTCATTAATGATGTATGAGGTCTATTTCACCCACCTGAACACATCTGCAATTAATCAGAAATGTTAATTTTTTATGACCCTAACCCACCCGACCCGCGGATCAACTGCGAGCCCGCGGGTATAACTGCAATCCACGCATCACTATCCCACATCATTTTGGGATTAACTTGCGGTCTGCTCATGCTAAATCTGGGGGTGGCCTCAAACTTAATCACAGCTATGTCATGGCAACTGACAACAATTTTTTGTTTACTTATTGTATGAGCATATGTCTGCATTTTGATTTGTGCCAATTTTTCTATACCAGTTTTCAATAAAACCTTTCTCTTGATGCATTGAGAATGTATTGTGGTGTGTGTGTGGTGACGTTTTGCCATGGCTCCAAAAGTGTCGCGTACGTCTGCGCGAGAAGTTTTGAAACAGTTGTTGGAACACCGTATTAAAACAGAACATGTCAGTGTGTTTTGAAATCATTCGAACTTCTGTGTCAAAATTGCCATCCTTAGCTACAACACCCCCACACCACATTTCCACTCATCCACTCACCACCTGTACACTACTGATCTTACTGACTTCCACATCTCACTCACTTTGTGTCTTAGGTTGTTTTCATTTGGTAGGCTGCTTTCTTTAAAAAAAAAATGATTTTGTTACTTGCTATTTGGTCATCTCTCCCCATTTTTTCGTCATGGCTTTTGAGCCGGTCGTGACACTTAGATTTTTAAGAGGTTTTTTTTTTTTTTTTCATGTTTTCCTTAAGAGGTCAACTGGGTCAGGAACATTTGCAGTGTGGGCCTGCAAAGCCCTTTGAGCATTCCAACAGGAATCCAGATAAGTTTCTTTGTGTGACCGGAGTCCATTCATTCGTGATCTCTGCTGAGGCAGAGCTGCAAACAAAGAAAATTTCTGATGCTATCATCCATTTCAATATTGAAAAGTCAAAGTTTTAAAAGCAGAAATTTTCTCTTTCCAACCCTGGTTAGCCAAGTGTTTGTCTGCTGAAATTAAGGACTGTTCTGGCACAAGATATCGCTCACTCATTGGATAAGCAATCAGCAAAGTGAACAGCCATCTGTTATTTGGAAATAAGTCTTCAGAATATATGCAGGACTGAGCATTCAAAAAAAATCTACGAGCGACTTTGCCTCATCTTGTATGAATATTGAGAGCCAAAAACAATAAAATCCCTTGTTAGTGATGTGATTACTGTGTTGCAATGTGTTTTCAAGATTGATTAGGACGTCTCATGTGTCCCCAGTCACAAATATATTTGAACAAAACATGGTTTATATGTTCAAATGGGTTCCATTCACATTGGTGTTTTCAGGTGATTTTTCATATCCATCCATATTAAAATGCCAAAAACTGTGTGGTGGAGAAAAAAGGTTAAAATATTTTCTTCTTTCTCCTATTTCAGTTTATAGAATTGTACACCATAGCCATCATTTTGTAAATTGATCCCAGCAGGTTAAATCTGGTCTGTGTTCTCTCATTCTTTGATCGCTTGGTTTGGTTTCATTATAGCCGAATACATAACGTGGGTCTTGCCAGTGGCATATCTTTCTGTTTCTGTTATCAGACCACTGCATGAGTATGAAATGTATGCAGATCATTGTTCAGACCAGTTTCCAATGTCCAGCTGTGGCAAAGCATCACTGTTGGTGCCACTGGATATAACAAGTCTGATTTTGCCATGAAAGGACAAGTAGCTACTGGCATAATAAGATAACCTAACTGGGCTCAAGGTTAACATAAAATTAGTTGTGTTTCTATTTAGATATTGCAATGGAAACGCAATGCAAATTGGATTGTTTTGTCAAATAAGATGGCGTAACAGAATGCAAGTAACTCAGGTTAAAAGGATAAAAATACAAAGATCGTTTACCAAATACAATACTATTTTAATGAATGAATTTGTCTTCCCTGTCCACACTGTATCCTGCTTTTCCAGCTGCCATGGAGAAAGAAAAGAGAACAACAGGAAACAACGTTCCCTGATGGGATTTGAACCAGGACATTACAGCTATATGACACGAGTCCTAGATCACCAGCTCACATGGGCACCCTGATCATTTGATTCTTTATTTATGGGCTTTCTGGTGTGGAGTGGAGGCTGTAACCTTGACATGCAGAAACACACGATGCTCTGTCCACAGTAGAAAATTCAGAGGAAGGTGCTACAACAACAGTGATTGTTTATTTGAAACATTTGTTCACATCAGATTTTAATCACAACTTTTTTTTGTTTTTGTTTTTGTTTTTTTTTTTTTGCCAAATGTCTGTCAAATGTATTGTCCCTCCTTTCCATTCAGATTTCTCATGCACAAATTCAGAATGGATATAATGGTTAAAGGACCATACCATCTAATTTGCATGTTTGAACCTAATATATTCAATTTTCATGCATGTTACGTCACTGACAATCGTTTCCCAAAGAATAAAACTGTATTTCAGCTTTCCTGATAGTTTGCAAAATCTCTTAATCTTTCAAAATCAAATATTCAAGCGATACACTCACCTTAAAAATTCATGTTTTGCCTGCTAATAGTTGTGCAAAATTATGAAGTCACAGTCATTTAAAATTTTCAATAAACTCAGGTCTTCTTTTGGGACTATATCCCCCCACCCAAAGCAAAAAAACCTGAATATACATCTTGTTTGTGATGATGGATTACCTATCCCAAGAGCATTTGAAGTATCAACAAGTTGATTTTAATAGCGTACCAGAATGAACTGAAAGCAATGGCAGTCTGGAAGGTANTTTTTTTTTTTTTTTTTTTAAACTCACCGTTCCAGTAGTATGCTTTGGAAAATAATTGTCAGTAATGTTCGTGTATGAAAATTGAATATATTAGGCTCAAACATGCAAAATGGGTGGTATGGTCCTTTAACCTACCAGCAGTCCAAGATCGTGTAGTCAGGCAGGCTGAATCATCCAGTAAGCTTGTTAAGTTAATTATTTTCTACATTTGTAATGGTAACATAGTTGTTAAAAGTAATGGATCACTTTTTTTTTTTTTTTTTTTTTTTTTTTGGAAGTACTTTCTTTACATTATTATTGCTAGAAACCATTGAACAAAAAAATGTCTGCAGCATACAAAAACCATTGACACAAACAACGTCTAACTTATCACCTTGCAAGGAGGCCAACTGAATGACTATTGGGAAGGCACCACCCTGCATCCATCTTAGCCCCCCCNCCCCCCCCCTCATGCTGACTAAGGATAATTTCTGAGCTGCTGCATCACAACCCTCAAACAAATAACCTATTCTACTCAAAACAGCAAACATGGACTTTATATTGCAGTTAAAGTCCAGTATACCAACATTAAATCAAAGATAAGTCAGTCCAACTAAGAGTTAATGTTAATGTTATTTGTTTGATTGTCAATTGGCATCATAGAAACATTAAATATTATTTGTTCCTCCAATTTTAGCTTGCAAAGTCATAAGACACCACACACATGTCAAATCAACTTGATTTGTAACCCAATGTCACATGCAATGTCTTAAAGGGCTTTACAGACCAACACATTAACGGTTCCCGACTCAGCCCTAAAAACTCCCTAAAAACCTTATTATACACATCAATTCAAGTCAATGAGAACACCTTTATTAAATATTCACATCTAGAGAGCATTTTTGAGATTTCAGGAGGTGGTGAATGTCTGCATTTGTGTTGAAACTCTTATGTTTCTGTAACCCAGGGTAAAATACATCCAGCATCCAAAAGGTTAAATATTCACCTAAGCAATAGTAAATCACATGTGCATGTGAGCCAATCACAGTTCAATAAACTATACAAATAACCAATGACTGAACAGCAGTTTCTCTCTGCCACCAGACTACTTCCTGAGGCCGACATGTGTTGTAAGGAATCAGAGCAAATTATGCTTCTCTAAGTAAAACTTTAACTTTGATTATATCGTTAATGTAATAGAGCAACTGGAGAGCAGCGCGGGTCTACTTGTACCTTACTTCTATCGAATCCACCTTTAGCAGTGAGGTTTCTTGTATCAACCAATTCAAGGATCTTCTTAAAGGGTCTCAAGGAATTTCCGAGGACTTTAGATGGTTGGAATGGACTATCTCTTACCAAGTGCGGTGGGAATTTGAGTGAACTTGAAAGAACTTTGTGGGGGAAAACAAAAAAAGTCTTGGACCATCTTCGTATTTGTGTAATGGGTACCTATTTTGTTTTGTTTTGTGTTTTTTTTTTTTTTTTTTTTTTTTTGTGTTTAAAATAATAAATTGGTTTAAAAACTCAATGAATCGTGTCATCATTGGTATTCATCTAAGGGCTCCTGTCGAATCTGGTTTTCTTCCAATCAATTTTGTGCACTATCCAATAAAATTTAACTCACCAAAATACATTTTATCTGCAGCTAAGTGCTAGCTGCATCTCTCTCTCTCTCTCTCTCTCTCTCACTCTCGTTTCCTCTTGACGTGCTGGTTGAGCAGCAGATCTGTTTGTCAGGCAGATGTCTCCAGACGGATGTTTGTCCACCACTTTCAAGTTCAGCTCTGACAAGATGTAGCTGCTCTGCTACCAGACAAACTCTGCCCTCTGCGAGACCTCTCCATCAGCACCGTCAGCACCACGTCGCCTTCCATTCAGGCTGCCACAAGTCTCACTGCCATCCAACGCCGCTGCAGGGTTTGGCCCATGTGCACTCCCACAGTTCCTGCACTACTAAGAAACAGTTCAAATGTATTCAGAAAGGCAGCTCTACATGCTTCAGACAGTTGTTTGCAGTCCCAAAAGTAATTTCTACAGAGCCCAAAAAATTTAAAATAACACGTGGGGATGAGTTACTAATGCATACGAACGAGATAATATCCCGTGGCTACAACTTATTAATTCATGGGAGCAAGATAATTAGATTGTGGCCACAGGCTACTTAAAGGACCATATCACCCATTTTGCATGTTTGAGTCTAATATATTCAATTTTCATACATGTTACGTTACTGACAATCATTTCCCAAAGGATAAAACCGTATTTCAGCTTTCCTGATATTTTGCAAAATCCCTTAATCTTTCAATATCAAATATTCAAGAATACACCCACCTTAAAAATCAATGTTTCTCTTGCTAATAGTTATGCAGCATTATGAAGTCTAGATCATTTAAATATTTTGATAAAAGCAGGTCTTCTTTTGGAACTATATTCCCCAGTGGAGACATACATTCACTCCACACTTTTTATTGCACTTAAACGCTAAACTATGTAAGTTCTAAAAAAGCCTAAATACACATCATGCTTTACCTATCCCAGGAACGTTTCAAGTATCAACAAGTTGATTTTCATAGCGTACCAGAATGAATTGAAACCAGTGGCGGTCTGGAAGTTAGGGGAAAAAAATTCAATTCACCATTCCAGTAGCTATGCTTTGGGAAATGATTGTCCGTAACCTTACGTGTATGAAAATTGAATTTATTAGGCTCAAAATGGGTGGTATGGTCCTTTAAAGTGTGGCCATGAATTACCGCTGTGTGGGAACAAGATACTTAAAGGGTGGTCATGATTATTAATACATAGTAACAACTTAATTAGAAACTTAACGAGACTGTGCTAGCTGTACCTACAAATTGGTTCTATATTTGTTTGAAACTTTCCCATAAAGCTGCAAAACCGCTGGAGGCTGCTGGAATCAATCGTCTCTTTATGTAAAAGATTTAAAATGTTATTCAATAATCATGCAACATAAAAATGACAAAATCAAGGCAAGGCTTTCTGATAACCTGAAAATATTTCTTTTCAGTAACTTCCAGTACACTTCTGCAAGTCATTTTTGGCTCCCATTGTTCCAAAATGAGACCATAAAAATTGTTCATAATATGGGTACTTAATAGTACTGGAAGTGCCGTATCCAACACTTTCGCCAATTTTGCCAACTACTTATGCAAATGTCAAGCACATCAAAAATGAGAATGTCATTTTTGAAAATTAAACATTCACACAGGATCACTTCCATCTCGTCTCTCGTGGCCACAATTTTCATTAAGATATTCGCTCTTTCACATGCATTAGTAACTTGTGGTAATGCCAAAACACAAGATGGACAATGTTTTATTTAAAATGATCTAATATTCTAGGCAGCATATTAGATCAATTTAAAATGATCTAATATTGTAGAGAGCTAAAATCACATTTGACTGCACATGATAAATTATATTATATACATGTTTTGGGGTTGTCGTTGAAAGACTACACTGGTGTTGAACTTGTGTGATTCATTGTGCGGACGATACAATTTAGAAATTAATGGTGATGACTACAGTTGACAGATTGGAATCCTAATGAAAATATCCAATGTGGGTGTCATTAATTAACTGTTGTCATTTAGACCAGTCAGTGTGTCCTGAAAATAATGAGAACAGAATTATGTTTTTTTTTATCATTTCTTGGTACAAATCTGCAATTGATTGCATCCAGTTATGATCAGAGCTTCACTCTACAGGATTAACAATCATAAGCAATCAATACGATGCAAAGCTAATGTGACAGAGGAAGAGCTTGAATTGCAAGTAAACACAAAATAGAATGAAAGGTCAAACTAAATAAATTCCATATTCTCTGCTTACAATCTTAGCAAAACCTCCCAGCTCCTTTCCATTGTTATAAATATCTATATGAAATAATACACCACAGTCATCTTTCTTATAAAACACACATGAAAGCTTGCTGTCATATGTGGTGTATGCTATTTTAGATTTTTTTTTTTTTTTTTTTTTTTTNGAGCCTAATATATTCAATTTTCATACATGTAACGTTACTGACAATCATTTCCCAAAGCATACCACTGAAACGGTGAATTAACAAATGTTTTTCCTACCTTCCAGACCTCCACTGGTTTCAGTTCATTCTGGTACGCTATTAAAATCACCTTGTTGATACTTGAAACGTTCTTGGNTCCACTGGTTTCAGTTCATTCTGGTACGCTATTAAAATCACCTTGTTGATACTTGAAACGTTCTTGGGATAGGTAATCCATCATCGTGAATAAGACGAATATTTAGGTTTTTTTTCAAAGTTCAGTAATTTTAGTGTTTAAGCACAATAAAAAGCATGGAGTGAATGTATCTCTCCAGTGAGGAATATAGTCCCAAAAGAAGATCTGCATTTATCGAAAAATTTAAACAACCGTGAGTTCATAAGGCTGCGTAACTATTAGCAGGTGAAACATCAATTTTTAAGGTGGGTGTATCACCTGAATATTTGATTTTGAAAGATTAAGAGATTTTGAAATATCAGGAAAGCTGAAATACTATTTTATCCTTTGAGAAATGATTGTCAGTAACGTAACAGCTATGAAAACTGAATATATTAGGTTCAAACATGTAAAATGGCCGGTATGGTCCTTTAAGAATAATAACAGGTTATACTGACTGCTATAGTCTAACCTACTTTATATTCTTTAAGCATACTTTATAAAATGTTTATTTCCTGTGCAGAAGTTTCTTGTGTTTTCTGTCAAAACAAAGCTTATGTGCACAAGTCATATGGTTTCATCATGCTGTTACTATTTGTCAACCCTGTCAATGGTTTTACTAATTTCAGGTCTTTCACTCAAACAGGCCCAGTGAGATAATATTAACCTCTTCTGCAGAAAAAAAAAGCATTATATTCAGGTCATATAATCTGCAAAAACTGTATTGTCAACTGAGGACTTCACCCACCATCATCCCTCTGACGTTTGTGCTCACACTCGTTAGGAAAGGGTAGGTGGGTATCTCATTTGAAACCCTCGTCATCCAAAGTTTCTATGCCGTTAATGGTGCTATGAAAAAAATCAGATTCAAAGGTTTCTCAAAGGTGATATTTCCAGCAATGATAAATCAAGGCCAACCTCCTATTTTTAAATAGAATCAAAGACTCTGAGCTGCATTACCCTCAATTATCTGCTGGAACAAAAAAAGCCATGAGGTCTCCTGATATTTGTCTGTGCATTTACATCCTTCTGTCCGTCTGTCTGTCTATCTGTCCCTCTGGTCTCTCTGCAGCGGACAGATATTTCACCGCACTGGGAGCTTGAAGCTGAGAGGAGGGAATACCTCGGAGAGCTGCGGACACATACTCAATACGTGTCAGAGGCTGGAGGACACTTTCNCCAGAGGGCCATGGAAGAGAGGAAGTACAGGAGTAGAAGGAAGAAGGAGGAGGAAGGCTCGGAGTGCAGGGAAGCTGCGGAGACGTGTCATACATCCATGGCGGAGACAGAAGGACAAGCGTGTAGCCTGCAGCTGTGGCTGGAAGAGTCAGAGAGAGGGATGAACTTATTAGACAGAACAGAGGACAGAGACGGAATCCCACTATTAGCAGATATTATTGCCTGGTTAACATAACTAATGTTGCGTGTGTGTGTGTGTGTGTGTGTGTGTGTGTGTGTGTTTCCACCTCATGATCAAGGCACTCTAGTCAAAAGTGCTTTGTTTGCTTAATTAAATGAGTCTCAGCACATGAGAGATTGGGGATAAGCCTTTCAATTTGGCGGTAAAGACCATACAGTATTTGTCCTGATTCCTCTAAATCTCTGCCGTGCTGTCTGAATACTAAAGCAACTATCAAACAGTTTATTCTTTCGTGGTTCATATTCAAATCTAATGATGCTCCGACTCTACGGCCAGAAAGTATAATTACCCTCATTGTAGCTTAAAAAGTCATTCCCAGCAGCTACAAGCTAAAATGCCAGCTCTCAATAAAAGACACAAGTACGCTAAAACCTGGCTGGCATCATAAACGTGATAAACTTTATTTTTGTGTGTGTGTTTGTCTCATGACCTGCGTGACCTTTGCTGAAGTTACTCTCACCACCATAACACGAACCAAAGTTTTGCTTTCCTTTGTCTCCACCCAAACCTTATCAGAATTGATTTAACTCCCTTTAATTTAATTATCTGCTGTGTCCAATTCACGCTGCATGCAATCATACAGGCCCTTCATGCTGAAGTAACATAATAAGGTCAGTTTCTGCACACATTTCACATGGAGCCATGATTTCACATTTTATCTTCATGTCTTCAAATCACTGAAGAGTGCATATACATTTTTTTTTTTTTTTTCTCTTCCCTTTGATATTTCAACCTCCTCCTGTGTCATCTTATTATTGCAATTATTTTTGGGGGGCTTGTGTGAAAAAAGAGATTTCTTACTGCACATACAGAAGCATCATCAAACGTTGATGTGTGTTTAATGAAGGGTTGCATGGCTTCGGCTTCTGTCTCTCCACACGCACGGGCAAATTAAGCCAACTAATGATCTGCTGTTAACGCTCTGTTTTATTTCCATCCAATTATTTAAACACAGCCAATTAACTTGATGAATTGTACTAATTAATGGATATTGCTTTTATGTGGCTTTTTGTATGTCCAGGTTTGCGGGGAAGCTTTCAGCACCAAATTTCACCACATTTCCAATAATACTTGCACCAGTAGATTCCTAGAGTGTCTTGATCAGGAGGAAAACTTGTCACAGTGAGGAGTTTGGCACAGGAAACAGGAAAATCATACATGTATCTGAAGCCTGAGCCGGTCCCTCGTTTCCTTGATTTAATTGTGACTCAACCATCTGAACAAATAAAGTGACGATTAGTCGATTGGCAGAGGTCGGGGGATCAACGGGGGAGTTGTGTGTGAGATCCTGCGCGATTTTGAAAAGGAATTCCTGCTGGAAGCTTTGGCAGGCGGAGTCATTTGGCATATCTGACACACTCTTCCATTGGCTGCGGTGTAANTGGAAGCTTTGGCAGGCGGAGTCATTTGGCATATCTGACACACTCTTCCATTGGCTGCGGTGTAATATCCATGCCGCTCCAGACTGTTAATGAAAACACTGCGCCTTGGGCCTCTACGCGGCCCAATAGTATATCGTCTTTTAAATGAGTGTAAATATTGGATTGGTACGGTAATATCTGCCCGTTGCATTCTCGCTTTCTCTCCATGAGACAGTCACCTGCGTTGTGGAACAGATGGATGCTGCTGGGTTTTTTTTGTTTTTTTTTTTTTNTTTTTTTTTTTTTTGTTTTTTTGTTTTTTTGTTTTTTTTTTGTTGCTGATGTGAATATATGAATGTGTAAAACATGGGTTCAGGCACACTGGGGAAATTGCACCTGTATCAGTATCTTCCAGTGTATTTGCCTTTCAGTTGCTGTATCATTTGCAAAAGCTTTTGATATGACATGTGATCAGTTTTATAAAGTGTATAGATTGATATTCTAGACATATATTTTACAGGAAGCCAGCCATCATGGTGTGGATGTGATCAGAAAGAACATAAGTGGGCCACTGGCAATTTAACTTAATCCATCAAGATTAAGGCATCGAGGATGAAATGCTTCCAGCGATGAAATATGCGAACGCACATTTTAACTTTTTGACAGCACGTTTAAGATCAAAACCTGGAATCTTGAATGGGGATTTAAGTTTGATCAGAACAGTTATCCACCAAGGTTTCTGCTTTTTTTTTTTATGAAAGAATAAAAATTCTGTGTTCTTCCACTGCTGCCTCACGTTCTACCAGTCTCTGAAAAAAAAAAAAAACGTCCCCTGTGGTTTTTACAATGAGTTTACAATATGATAAAGCTTAGGGCGCAGTCAGATGTTAAGGTAATTGTAAAATGTTATTGGTTTATGATTTGTTTCAAAAGTGGGTATACATTTTGATATACATTATTAATGCTCACTCTGGTGGTTTCCAGGTATGTTATGGCTGGAAACGTGACTTTGAGCAGAGTTCCCAAAGCAATATCAGCTATATTTATTGTTATTAAAATCATCTACCAAATTTCAAGAATGTGTTGGTGTATATTACATTATATTATAATACATATTCAGTGTACTATAGCAAAGTATACTGGAGGCTGTGGAACTGTTTGTAAGGACAGAACAGGAGCTTTAATACGCTTTTCAAGTTTCTCAGTCTTTCTGAATTAAAGCTAATTTATTCTTTGTTCAAGCAATAAAGAAAAAAAGATTTTTCTCTTTTCCTTGGGTTTTCTTTGCACATACAGCATCTCAAAATTGCGTTATTTGAGAAATCATCGCCTACCTGCTGACAGTAATACCACATTTGCCAGTCACTATTCTGTCAAAAAAAAAAAAAAAAAANAAAAAAAAAAAAAAAAAAAATCTGAATTCCAACTTCAGCTTTGGGGATAATTTTGTTTGGTTGCACTTGTCACGTCAAGGAGCCTTGAAGGGCAAATAAGATGGCAGAACTGTTGATGTATGATATTCACCACCTGGGTTTGAAAAATATTGTTATCTCAAAATGCCAGAGGGCAACACGGAATCCCAATCACTCAGAGAAATGGATGCACCTGCCAACGATTTAGACAGAGGCTGAAATGCAGAGTGAACGCAATCACTCAGGAAATTAGACATCTTAAGTAAATGGGACGAGTGAGCCGAATATTTGCAGCGTGTCTGTTGAACGTGTGTGTGTGTGTGTGAGGGGTGTATGCCAGCACTTTTTTTTTCCAAAGTGAAGACATTTGAAAATGTAATAGAATCATCAATAACCATGTGCCTTCACCAGTTTAGGCGAAACTGAGGATGTGACCAGTATTTTTTCACATCGTCAAAATCGCCAGAGTGACAGAAATCTGTAAAGTAAATGGGAAACATCTTCGCTTCCTCCTTTAAAGGACCATACCACCCATTTTGCATGTTTGAGCCTAATATATTCAATTTTCATACATGTTACATTACTGACAATCATTTCCCAAATCATACTACTGGCATGGTGAGTTTAAAAAAAAAGAAATTATTATCTTCCAGACCACCATTGGCTTCAGTCCATTCAGGTACACTATTACTGTAAAATCAACTTGTTGATACTTGAAACATTCTTAGGATAGGTAATCCATCATCGTGTACAAGACATGTATTTTTATCAAAGTTTTGTAATTTTAGCATTTAAGCTCAATAAAAAGTGCAGAGTGAATGTATGTCTCCACCGGGGAATATAGTCCCAAAAGAAGGCCTGTGTTTATCAAAAAATTTAAATGACCATGACTTCATAAGGCTGTGTAACTATTAGCAGGAGAAACATTGATTTTTAAGGTGTGTATCGTTTGATTATTTGATTTTGAAAGATTAAGAGATTTTGCAAAATATCAGGAAAGCTGAAATACAGTTTTATCCTTTGGGAAATGATTGTCAGTAACATAACATGTATGAAAATTAAATATATTAGGCTTAAACATGCAAAATGGATGGTATGGCCCTTTAAAGCAATAGGGCCTTTGGCATGAGTCACTTTTCTGACTTAAAGTGTTTTGCTAACACAGATTTTGTGGGCATGTATGCACTGTTACGCCCCAGCCTAGGGGAAACCGGAGCACAACATAAAGTGTGACTCCCCTCGTTCCATGCCAACCCAAAAACGAGACCAGCGAACAAAGTTCAGCCCTTTTAAATATTTATTTGGTGGAAGGAGCATTTTAAGAAGTTCAAGGAGGGAACCCACCTCCAAACAAAACAAACAAAACCAAGGTAAAGGACCCTATACTTACCTAACAGAAAATAAAGAAACCAAAATACAAACTCTAACCTAAACTCCTATACATAAACAGGAGGAAACGGAATATACAAGAAGTAAAGTGGTTCCCAACCCTACAGCTCCTAGGGCTACATCAAAGTATCAAATCACTCTTCACAAGATGGACACAATGACAATGATGCGAGCTGGTCAGTCAGAGGGATGGAACGAGGAGAGCCCACTGGAACCTCACAGCAGCTGGCCTGATATCCTTCACCTCAGCATTGGACAGCCAATCGCCAACAGGAGCACCCTACCAATCACACATGCACACATCTGCACTCCATCATCACTTAGCAGTCAATCGGGGGGGAGAGAGAGAGAGAGAGAGAGAGAGAGAGAGAGAGAGAGAGAGAGAGACGCACCCACACAGCACACAGGGAGAAAATTCCCCAAATACAACACCCTCTGAACGACCTGGGTCGTAACACCTCCCCCCTTAAAGAACGAACATTTCCCCCCCAAAAGAAATGTTCGATTCTACAAACTGTGCACACGTGATAACGCATCAGCCATCACATTGTCTTTTCCTCGTTTGTGACGTATNTCTACAAACTGTGCACACGTGATAACGCATCAGCCATCACATTGTCTTTTCCTCGTTTGTGACGTATATCGAGATTATAATCCTGTAATAACAAGGACCAGCACATGAGGCACTGATTGTTGTTCCGCATCTGCGACAAAAACACTAACGGATTGTGGTCAGAGTAGACAACGACTGGCAGTGAGGTAGAACCAACGTAAACCTCAAAATGTTGTACGGCAAGTACCAAGGCTAAGGCTTCCTTCTCAATGGTGCTATAGTTTGCCTGATGTTTGTTAAATTTTTTTGAGAAAAAACAAACTGGATGGTCTACCCCATGCTCATCTTCTTGCAACAGTACCGCTCCTACCCTACAGGCACTCGCATCCACCTCCAACTTAAAAGGACGCGCAAAATCTGGCGATAAGAATACTGGAGTGCTACACAGGAGAGCCTTAGCAGACTCGAAGGCATCCTGGCAGTCAGAAGACCACACAAATGGTTGAGTGGGACTGGACAATGTAGTCAGAGGAGCAACTACATCTGAGAAGTTTTTACAGAATCCCCGATAGTAACCACACATTCCTAGAAAACAACGGAGCTCACGTCTGGTTTGGGGCACAAGGAAATCTACAGTGGCTTGCACTTTAGCAGTAATGGGACACACTTGGCCCTGTCCTACTTGCTTTCCAAGATATGTTATTACTGCTTTGCCAAATGCACATTTTGCGAGGTTTAATGTTAAGGAAGCAGCGCGCAGACGATCAAAAATTTCAGCCAGCAGTGCGACATGCTCTTCCCAAGTGAGGGAGTATGCCACAACGTCATCCAGATATGCCTCGCAGTTCTTTACCCCGGCAAGGACTTTGGACATCAGCCTCTGAAAGGTGGCTGGAGCATTTCTTAGTCCAAAGGGCATTATTGTATACTGTAAAAAGGCATCTGGGGTCACGAAAGCTGACATTTCAGATGTGCGCGGAGTCAATGGAACCTGCCAGTATCCCTTTAACAAATCCAGCTTAGTCACATACTTAGCTGAACCCACAAGATCTATACAGTCCTCAATTCGCTGCAGTGGAAATGAGTCGGGTTTAGTAATGGCATTAAGTTTCCTATAGTCAGTACAGAAACGAGCTGTTTGGTCAGACTTTGGAACCAGCAATGATGGAGAGCTCCAAGGGCTAGAGCTAGGAACAGCAAGGCCATTCTGAAGGAGATAATTGACCTCCTGCTGCATAATAGCTCTCTTAGTCGGATTTACTCTATAGGCATGTTGTTTAATAGGCGCATGCTCTCCTACATCAATGTCGTGATGCAAAACATTAGTCTGAGTAGGACTATCATTAAACAGCTNGCATGCTCTCCTACATCAATGTCGTGATGCAAAACATTAGTCTGAGTAGGACTATCATTAAACAGCTCGGAATGACTATTTATAAGCCTGCGTAGAAACGCATCCAAGTTGGACAAAACTTCCGAATTCTTAAGACGCACACAAGAACCCAAACTGCTGTCTTCACTTGCATCCTCACAAGTTTGCTCAGGCACAAAAACTGTAGCAGCTGGAACCACCACAGGACTGTCACAGAAACAATAACCCTTAAGCATATTTACATGACAGATACAAGATTTTCTTTTACGATCTGGCGTTTTAATTTCATAATCTGTATCGCTTAGTTTGCGTTGAACGGAATACGGACCCGAAAACTTCGCCTGCAAACCGGAACCCATTGGTAACAGGACTAAAACCTTGTCACCAGGCTGAAACGTTCTTAACACAGACTTCTTGTCATATCTCTTTTTCATTTTACTTTGAGCGGCTCCAAGAGACTGAGAAGCCAGCTCACACGCACGATGCAGTCTTTCCCTGAAAGAACTGACATAATCCAATACGTTAAGTGTATTGTTTGGATTGTTAGCGAGCCACTTCTCCCTCAACATACGCAACGGGCCGTGCACGGTGTGCCCAAAGACAAGCTCGGCGGGACTAAACCCGAGTGACTCCTGAGTAGTCTCACGAATAGCGAACAACAGAAGTGGTNCTCGGCGGGACTAAACCCGAGTGACTCCTGAGTAGTCTCACGAATAGCGAACAACAGAAGTGGTAAATCTTCATCCCTTCAAACCTTCATCCCCCATATGGGCATGGGCATGCATAGTGTGTGTGTGTGTGTGTGTGTGTGTGTGTGTGTGTGTGTGTGTGTGTGTGTGTGTGTGTGTCACAACTGATATTTATACATAAATATTTGGAAAATATATCTTATCATGATTACAGCTTCTTAAAATACCAGTTATTTCTGCCTCATTAAAGAACTCCAAAGGCTCTATGTTCACCGTAACCTGCAGGTGGAGTTTAGCATTTTATCTCCATCTAGTGTTCATCCAGCACTACAAAAGATGTGTGGACAAGAAAGGCTCCTTATCCAGAGGTAAGATGTGTAAATTTAATCAATGAATTTATAAATCAGGAGGAAGATTTTCTTTAGGAATCAAACTGAGATCTCTCCTGATCACTAGTACATCAGGTAACAGTAGAAAAGAGTAAAAATGTGTTTCCACTTCACCTTGAAACATATTGTGGGATATTTTCTATTTGCAATACACACAAAGAAAGCCAGAAATTATTCCGGTATTATAATTAGTTACCTAAATCAGTCCTTTAAAACTGGCCTGTTCCTCACAAGAAACATATGTACAATAGTGGAGGTCTGAAATAGTTTCCAAAAATAAAATGTATAGGTGCAACATCAGAAAATTTTAGTCAGAATCAAAATTATAAGTCCATTCATCATCCCTACAAGCTTATCCTATTCAGGGTTGTAGGGGGGCTGGAGCCTATCCCAGCAGTCATTGGGTGAGAGGCAGCGTACATCCTGGACAGGTCACCACCGGACTATCAGAGGGCGATTTTATAAGTCAATTATTAAATTCAAAAAAGTGAAAAATCAGAAAATCCCACAGTATTCAGTTACTCAGTGTCTATAATTCAATCTAAAATCCTGAATGCTCATTTGTGTTCATGTGTTTTATTGTGGTTCGGACGGGTTCAGTCAGAATTAAAGTATGAAAGTATAAAGTATAAATGCTCACAAAGGCCAAAAATTCAAGAAATAAAGATCCTCTTCTTATAACACAATAAACCTAAAGGAACATACCGGTGATTGTGCATGTTTGAGCCCAGTTTATACAATCTGCATATATGGTACGTAACTGACAACCATTTCCCAAAATATGCTACTTCAGCTGTAAATTTCAGATTTTTTTTCTTACCTTCTAGACTGCCATTGGTTAGGGTTCATTCCAATAAGCTGTAAAAAAAAAATCAACTTGTAGAAGCTTAAAGCACACTTGAGATATGTCATTCATCACAGCAAAAGTATTAGTTTTTGTTTTTGTGTGTGTGTGTGTGTGTGTGTGTGTGTGTGTGTGTGTAAGTAACTTTATTTAACCGGTCTAATATGGAGCTGCATGGAAGACAATGTATGTCTCCACCAGAAAATATAGTCCCAGGGGAAGATGCCTTTTTCCAAGAAATTAAAATGACCGTGCTTTCTACAATTGCACATAATTGTTAAAAGGTGAAACATAGACTTTTAATGTGAATGTATCACCTTAACATTGAGTTTGAAAGATTAGGGGATTTGAAAACAAAAACATGATTTTATGTTTTGGAAATTGGTTGTCAGTAACATAACACATATGCTGCTGTATATACTGGACTCAACATGCACGATCACCGGTCCTTTAGTAGCTGCATTCACGACTGCTCTTTTTTGTCCTCCATTTCTATCATGGCTTTTCTCCCCTGCAGATTTGCAAACACAAAACCAACTTCTTGCTTTCTTGCTTCTGAACTCCAAGAAGTTCAGAGTGAAGCAGCTCAGCTTCTTACTGGTTTCAGTGGGCAGCATCACATCACCCTGATCACTCTGTCCTGGCATCTCTCCATTGGCTCCCTGTTCATTTTAGAATTGATTTTAAAATTCTTCTTGTTACGTTTAAAGCTCGTTTAGGTCTGGCTCCTAGAATATCTGTGACATGTAACATCTTATGAGCCAGCACGCAGCCTCAGATCCTCAGGCTCAAGCCTTCTTACTATTACCAAATCTAACCTGAAAACCAAAGGTGACCGGGCCTTTGCGGTTCGAGCCCCAAAGCTCTGGAATGATCTGCCAGAGGATCTGAATCAGTGTCCCCAAATCAGTGTCCACTTTTAAATCACAAGGCTCATTTTTATAGACTTTCTTTTATGTGATGTCCTTTTTTTGTGTGTGTTTGCTGTATTGTTTTTAATGCCTTATTTTTTATTTTGTGTTGATGTTTTGTTGATTCTTTTATTAGTTGTCAAACACTTTGTAAACTCTGTTTTTAAAGATGCTATATAAATAAAAATTATTATTATTATTATTATTATTATTATTATTATTATTATTATTATTATTATTATTATTATATTCTTGGATTTCATCTCAAGTCATGGTGACCTGCCTGACATAGAACCTACAGGAACAGGCAAACAAGCAGAGGCAGATTATAGAGGTTTTGCTGCAAACCTCCTACCCAAAAGATTAGCAGATACCTATGAAGAAGATGCGGAGTTCTTAACTGTCCAAAAGCTCAGCCTGGTCACATTTTAACAGATTGGTTTTGATGGAGATTGGACTTCTATTTGAGGATACAGAGAGCTGGACTGTGTACATTGATTATCTATGCTGGTTGATTAAGCATTAATTAGAAAGCATTAAAAATGGCACATTTATTTATGTGACATTTGCACAGTGAGGATGAAGCTACTTAGTGGGAATAAAAACGCAGAGATGAGTGGAAGGAATCTCTCAGCATAGGGTTGAGCTTTTCGATTTTGAATTTTGGAGGATTTTGGGCTGAGAAGTGTCTGTATTTGATAAAATAAAGAACGCAATTCTCATATTGTTCTGACTTATTTCAATGTCAAGTCTCATTAAGATGGACTCATGGAAGATATTTGAATTTAATTTAGTTTACGTAAGTATCTAAACCATACAGTGAATAATCTATGACAGAAATGACCCATATTCACAAAATGTCATTCAATTAAAGAAAATATTGACTGGTTTCAGTCAATAGGGTAATTAAACTTGATCTTTTGTATATGTGCATACCTGAGCAATAGGTCCCATTTAAATCAATTCAGGTTAAAGGCTTCCCATAAACAACCATGGTAATATTGATGGTAGTATTGGTGTAGTATCTAGAGCAAAAATATCATTAATGAAATCATACATATTCTATGCATTTGACACTAAATGACTCATATATTACTCTAAAAAGATAAATATTGGTGCTCTGCACAACAAAGCTCTCTGTCTAAACATAATTGCATATATATTTAATCAAATACATCTAAAAATGACAGAGAACCTTTAAAAGCAGTATTATCCTTCATCTGTAATACACCCTGGCCTCACCCATCTTTCAGAAATTCAAATCCGTCTCAAAAGTGCCACAACCGCCATATTGCATTTCAGCTTGACTTTTCCGCAGGCTTTGCTTATTTTCACTTTCATATTAATGCTGGGAGTTTGCCTGCTGTGCTCCATCCCTCCACTACTGCTCCAGATGTGGTTCTCTCTGCCTGACCTCCATGTTAATTAAATGTCTGTCTTGCTGGGATTGCTGGGTAATGAGAGCAATCACGCTGTCTCGGCCTGTGTTTGTCAATCATTTCTAACTCCCACTGACCTGATCAACATTTACTCCAGAATTCAGACAGGCAGAGGCCTGCTAGCCATGTGGCTGCACAGAATGTGTCAGTTTTATGAAAACCGATTTATGGTTTGGGGTGTTAGACTGACAGATGCCTGATGTTGTTTCTTTGTTAATTAAAGTACTGGATGAGGAGACACAAAGTAAAGTGCAGTGCTATAGCTTCAGTTTAATTCAGTCAAGTATCATAGAAAAATCAGAGTGTTTGACTGGTTATTACAGATTCTTTTGGCTGTTCATATGCACATAACTCATAAATACAATGGGCCAGATTCATGAAAAATCACGCTAAGCATGCAGCATCACACTAAATGTGCACCGTGATTATGAAACTCATTCATAAAGCTTCTGCTACGTTGATCAGAGCACTAATATCACATTAAGGTAGCATTGTAGGTTGTAGGGGTGTGTCACAGGTAAAAGCCAATGAAGATCAATGTTAATGAGGTGCTTCATATTTATGAGCCACGATTTATCCTGGTTCATTTGGTGTTAAAGCAACATTGACATGTTAACAGCAATGGAAATATATATTCTGCTTTAAAGTTCCACGTTTTAAAAGATTGACAGTAAAATAACCAGTAAACATGGTCCACAGTGTGTGTTCTCTCTGTGCATGTGTGCGAGAGGAAGATGAGGTTATGAATGAGCTGAGACGTGTGTGACATCAGATCAAAACTCATTTAAACCATTAAAAGCCATTTAACCATTTAAAAGCTGCTGACTGATCAGCTACATGAGTTTATCTATCACATGTATTGACCACTAACACGTGAGGCAAAAACAGCTTTAAACGTCATATAGATTTCATACTGCTGAAATTTATGAGCAGAATAAAGCGGGTGATGTTTTTTTTTTTTTNTTTTTTTTTTTTTTTTTATAACAATAAGAAAATGTAGAAGTTCTAGCCTCTTTCAAGGCACAGGCTAAAAGATGATAGTAGCAGGAATTAATGAATGAGGGGACATGGTTGTCTGACGATATTTTTTTTATCTTTATCAGCAAAGGAACTGGATCATGAATGAACACAGTTTACATTTTCTGCAGATGTTTGTATTTTTTATACTCTAGCCATCCTATTATGAGTCCAAAATAATTTCTAAGAGCCCTTTTGTTTATAGTGTTATTGTAGCCTCAAGATGCTTTTGTGAAATGTGGCACTGATACGTAATTCTAACAAAAAACTGAACAAGGGATTAGATTGGAGAGTTAGGAGCAGGGACATGATATGACAGGATAAATGCCTTTTAATTTTTTACTTATGTTGTCTAGATGAAGTATATTTCTACATATCACTCCAGAAAGATAGCTGGTTTGAGCTCATTTGAATCGGTTTAAGTTGCTCTGTTGCCATGGTGATAAACAGAAAATTCATTTTGCTACTTAATGTCACTTGAGAACACCTGAGATCTGATGACCTCATGGTGCTGAAAATGACATCATCAATAGCACCACATAGTAGAATCTCACAAAAAAAATCAACAGTTGGATTACCAGATAGCAAGGAGTTAGCAGTTTATTTGTTAACACCACATTTTATTCTACATAACATGAATGGAGATATTTTAAACAACACCGTGAAGTCTAAATCTGCAGAAGAGGTTGAACATCATGTGTCTGTCACTTTGAATAATGTTCAAGGTAAGGTTGAGCCCCATTAATTGGAACTAACTGCAAACATTTACAGGATGTCTATATTTCTGTTTAAATATTGAATAAATTTTAAGTACACTTCATTACAGGCTATTTATGTTCTATCTCTATGTACAAGGTTAATTATATTACCATTTTCAATTTAATGGCAATACCTTATTTTCATAAAGTATCTCTGATAGAAATTGGGCGTTGATATGAAAAAAAAAAAAGGATTATTTTGCACAAACACAAAATTCAGTCAACAAGTTGAAGTTCAACNTATGAAAAAAAAAAAAGGATTATTTTGCACAAACACAAAATTCAGTCAACAAGTTGAAGTTCAACTATATTTTCTCCTTTATAGGCAAAGATATGAGGTTGCAGAGGAGCAAGAGGAAGGCCTGCGATGATGTGGAGGGACACAGGAAGAGGCAGAAGGTCGATGACGCCTGTGTGTGCACCATCAGCAGCCTGACCTCCAACAGCTCCAACAGGACAGAGGGCAGACTGAGAAGGATGAGGGTTGCCATCCAAAACATTCGCAAGCCCGATGAATCCTGGTCTGCCTTGAAGGAGGAGGACATCAAAGTCAGGGTGAGCAAGAGGAAGGCCTGCGATGATGTGGAGGGATACAGGAAGAGGCAGAAGGTCGATGACGCCTGTGTGTGCACCATCAGCAGCCTGACCTCCAACAGCTCCAACAGGACAGAGGGCAGACTGAGAAGGATGAGGGTTGCCATCCAAAACATTCGCAAGCCCGATGAATCCTGGTCTGCCTTGAAGGAGGAGGACATCAAAGTCAGGGTGAGCAAGAGGAAGGCCTGCGATGATGTGGAGGGACACAGGAAGAGGCAGAAGGTCGATGACGCCTGTGTGTGCACCATCAGCAGCCTGACCTCCAACAGCTCCAACAGGACAGAGGGCAGACTGAGAAGGATGAGGGTTGCCATCCAAAACATTCGCAAGCCCGATGAATCCTGGTCTGCCTTGAAGGAGGAGGACATCAAAGTCAGGGTGAGCAAGAGGAAGGCCTGCGATGATGTGGAGGGACACAGGAAGAGGCAGAAGGTCGATGACGCCTGTGTGTGCACCATCAGCAGCCTGACCTCCAACAGCTCCAACAGGACAGAGGGCAGACTGAGAAGGATGAGGGTTGCCATCCAAAACATTCGCAAGCCCGATGAATCCTGGTCTGCCTTGAAGGAGGAGGACATCAAAGTCAGGGTGAGCAAGAGGAAGGCCTGCGATGATGAGGAGGGACACAGGAAGAGGCAGAAGGTCGATGACGCCTGTGTGTGCATCATCATCAGCAGCCTGACCTCCAGCAGCTCCAGCAGCTTCAGCCATTGCCCCTGCAGCAGCTGCAAATCCTGCGCTAAGATGACCATCTCCTTCAACCGTAGTAGTTGGATAGACACCACTTCCTACATCGGAAGTAAACGTGAGTCGATTGTGTTAAAGAAAATTACAAAAAGATTACTGTCTTTATGGCAGTTTGTACATTATTACTAAGCTAGGGTATCTTGACAGGATAACTTTCATGTTCGTTTACAAATTAGGGTTAGAATAACTTTAAAATTAAAGTGACCATAAACATAAAATTCATTAAGATTGAGATGCATTCTTACACTTGTGGTAAAACAAGTATCTGTCTGTCTACATAGGAAGTTTTCAGGCCAAATATTTGCAGCTGGCCAAGCTTGGTCAGGGAGGATTTGGATCTGTTTACAGTGGAATCTGTAAAAGTGATGAAAAACCTGTAAGTGTGGCTTACACTTTCTCACATACACACATGGATATTCTCACAAACACACAGACAAGCATAAATTTACCCTTTAGCATGTCATAAGAAAATGAATTACTTGTGTTTCTCTCACAGGTAGCCATCAAATATATTCCCAGAAAAAAAGTGATGTGGACAGAAGTAGTAAGTAATTTCGTCTCTGCACTGTCATCTGAATGTTGAACATTTCTCTCACTTACAAACTTTATTCTCACTTTAAATTTTCACTCATCGGTGTGGACGTATTTGTTTCCTTTAGACAAAAGATGGGAAGAACATCAAAATGCCAACTGAAGTGGCACTCATGCTGCAGGCAGCCGGGCCAGAAGACCTCCAAAAACCTGGAAGCTCTGCAGTGGTGTCCCTCTTAGACTGGTATGCTCTAGATCAGGAGGTAATCTTGGTCATGGAAAGACCATTCCCTTCCAGGGACCTCCGAGATTATGTGAAATCCAAGGGAGGCCACCTGAAGGAAGACGAGGCTAAGGTATGGTACTGAAGCTGTGGGGTGTGTGTGTGTGTGTGTGTGTGTGGGTGGGTGGGTG
>VXCM01007764.1:0-14430 GCA_014773175.1 Lucifuga dentata | reverse complement strand
GGGGGGTTAGAGACAGGAAACACCCTCTGCTCTCCAATAACTCATCAGTGTCTGTCTTCCCTTTTTCAGATCATCCTGAAGCAGCTTGTGGAAGCAGCCACTGAGATCAACTCTAATGGAGTCTTCCACCGGGACATCAAATGGGACAACCTTTTGATTGACACCAGTTCTGATGTCCCACGAGTCCGGGTGATTGACTTTGGTTGCAGCCGCTACGTCAGAGAGAAACCCTACACCAGGTTTAGCGGTAAGATGTCTAGCTTCTGCTCCTTTTCTCTCATTTGTCAATCAGTGAAATTCTAATTTTAAGGTTTAAACAAAGCATGTTCCCATGCTCTCTGTCTGTTTTTCTCTGTCTGTCTCATCTTTCTGTTTATCTTTGTGTTTTCTAGGTACAATTCCATATTTCTGTCCAGAATGGTTTAGCAAGGGAAAATGCAGGGCCTGTCCTACCACGGTGTGGCAGATTGGGGCAGTGCTGTACATGTTGCTGCATGGACAAAGGTTTAGTACTCAGGACTTTCTGTGCAACACATGTGAAATCAGCAAGACGCTGTCCAAAGGTAAGACATGGTGACCAATGCGACCACAGCGACTGTGATTATTCCATTCCTAATATTTTGATCTCTTGATTTCTTTCTTGCTCTCCAGATTGCCAGGATTTCTTGATGAGGTGTCTCACCAAATGTCCAAAGAAGCGTGCCACACTAGATGAGCTACAGCGCCACCCTTGGCTCCACTCCTAAGCCTGTGTGGAGTCTGAGGGTGNTGAGGTCTATCTAGTTTATGGTGTCTATCAGGCCCTGAGGTCTATCTAGTTTATGGTGTCTATCAGGCCCTGAGGTCTATCTAGTTTATGGTGTCTATCAGGCCCTGTGACACCATGTCACAGGGCCTGATAGACACCATATGCCAGGTCCTCAGAAGCCACAACGCTGCATCTCTCCTGGCTCTTGTGATCAAGAGTTGGAGCCTCCCAGATCTAGATTGACTAAACACACCTGATTTACAGTAGCTAATCAGATGTGGGTAAAGCAGGGAGAGGTGAAAAATATGCAGTGCTGTGGCTCCCCAGGACCAGGAATGAGGACCACAAACCACATGTCATATGCTTTTGCCTTGATTTTAATGTAAATATTGCTGGAGCAGACTGAGTTGGAGCTTGGAGGATATCAGGGTGTGGGTGAGCTAGAGGAAGGCCTGCCACGACACAGAGGGACACAGGAAGAGGTAGAAGCTCGATGACACCTCTGTGTACAGCATCAGCAGCCAGACCTCCAGCAGCTCCAGACAGAGGACTGAAGGGCTACCTCATCCTCTTCAGTATCAATCAGCATCAAGCCCAATGAATCCCAGTCTATCTCGAAGGAGAACATCAACGAAAGAGAAAGGCCTGCGATGATATAGAGGGACACAGGAAGAGGAGAAATTCGATGATGCCGGCGTGTCCACCTTGGAACTTGGTTCCTCCATCTCAGACAAACTGTGCTCCCAAGAGTCTTTGCCAGTCAATCAGCTAGCAAACAATCAAAATCCTATGAAAAATTAAAACATAATTAACCAAAATCACACTTGTCAACTCTTCTGTACAAATGGAATATGTCCTTGAAATATGAAGGAAGAATGATTTAATTCAGTAATGTATTACCTGGCTGCTGCTCAGATATTTATATGTTATATTGTACACTATTGTGATGTCTGTGTTAGCTTTAATTAGCTCTCATGGTCTAAAATGATCACAATAGTTTATTTAGTGTTGTCCTTTGAGGAGCTTTGTTGGCAGAAACAGAAATATTAATATGGACTAAAAATAAATCAATAAAACTCTACAGGAGACTTAATGGAATAACTGAAGCAGCAATGATGTCAGTGCCAAAAGCTCCACATCTGGAGCATAAGAAAGCATTCAGGTAACATTACATATACACAGAAATAAATATAATATATATTTTATATAATATAGAAATAATAGTATCTTTGTGTATGGTATATTTGTTTACATCAGTATATAATAATAATAATAATAATAATAATAATAATAATAATAATAATATTCCAATTATAAAGCACACATTCCAAAAGCTCTTGGCATTGTAAAAAAAGTGAGATCAGGCAACAATTAAAACAAGGAACAACAACAAAAAAAAAAAACACCAATAACATCCAAAGTCAACCACAACAACTGCCACCCAGAAAAGGACAATAATAAGGAAAGAAAAAAAAGAGAAAAGAAAAGAGAAAAGGAGCTACTGAAAAGCAAAGCTGAACAGGTGCATCCCAGTGTCCTTCCTAAAGGTCTTCATGCTCTCCTGATGGACCTGGGAGGAGAGTTCTACAGATGAGGAGAAACACAGCCCAAAGATCCATCTCCCCATGCAGCCATCCTGATCTTTGTAGATGGATGCATGGGGCATGTCCGCCGGCTAGAAGTCGACCAATGTAACATAGTAAATTCAGTTTGAAAGATGATGGAATAAGATCGTCCAGGCACTCAAGCAGATCCAGAAGGAGGTGACACACAGAAAATAGCCTGAGCAGATGAAATTAATAGCCGTTAATGCCAGCAGCACCAAGCTAGCTCTATATATACAGCAGCAGCTCAGCAGAAAAAAAGAAAAACAGTCCCTCCAGCAAAGAGCAAAAAGTTCACAAAGATTTAACCACCATTCCCAAATTTGAACACAGTAAAAACTGCACAGGAAACAAAAGCAAACAAAAAAAAAAAAAAAAANAAAAAAAAAAAAAAAAAACAATGAACAAATGAATAAACAAATAATGAATAAATAATAATTAATAAGAATAAAGCATAAACAATGGGAAGCCAAAAAGACGTGGGTTAAGCCTGTCAGCAGTGAGTCGATGAAAGCCTTCTGTACTTTAATCTGTCGGGAATTCTCAGTTGGTCATGGAGGTGAGAATGACCTAACTCAGCATGATTTTTTTTTTATTATTATTTTTATTTTTGCTGTAAAGATCCAAATTGTGATTTCTTTGATCATTTATTTTCAGGTTTATCCACATAAGCTTACATAATGATACACTTTTAGTAAAGCTATAGACTAAATGGAATAAACACATCTTTTGCCTTTCCAATTGAATAATAACATGAATATACACTGTATATTGACACGACACCATACCCACACCGCCATGGTACCATGCACCAGTTTTGAAGCTTCACTTCAGCTGCACAAACTGGTTGAAGAACTGCCTCAATTCTGTGGTACTTTAAGGATTTAAGGGGAAAAAAAACAGTTCAAAAACAGTTGGGTTTGTTGAAGTAGAGAAGAGAGCTGTTATCATGTGTGAGCATTTGCATTGAGATGGAACCAGCAGCCAACTTTTCTCCAAGTGGGAACACCCTAAATAAAGTGTATAAACACATTTTCATTCCAATTTCTTCAGTATGCACAAGGCCGAAGCACTTCATCTTCTGCTAGAATTTTTTTTTTTTTTTTTTTTNATTTTTTTTTTTTTTTTTTTCCCAGCAGCAAGTGCCCCTAGTGTTCAATTGAAGCTTCGAGTAATTAACATATTTTCAATACAAACGGCTGGAGTGCTTCAATCCTTCGACAAGACTTCATCTCCGCATCAGCAAAGTAAGATTTTTACAAGGTTTATAATTCATAGTTCATAGCTGCTGTGATACATAACTTGACTGAAGATCCATACTGTGAAAGACAATGAAGACAATGAATACAACAATGATTACACAACTGATAACCCAAGTCAACCCAAGGGAACTATTGTTAACCAGTGGTGGTCCTTGATTATTTGGTGCCCAAGGCAAGACTAACTTAGTGNCCCACCCCTTTTCATCTTTCTTGATGAGATGCTCCTGTCTCATGGTGGACCTTAGAAAAGTCTTAACTTGAACTTAGAAAATCTCCTCTCTGCTCCTGCTACTGGAATAATTAACCCTATAGGACCCATAGGATGGGTCTTTAGCGTCCCAGGACCATGTTACACACCTCTAATTCATTCATTTTTTTCAATTATAAGCCCTCAACCCCCTGGCATTCCTCAGATTCTGTGTTTTAAATGGTTTCAAGTTGTAAAAATTGATGAAAATAATTGTTTTTCTAATGTTTTTTGCTAAAAAGTGTATAGGGTCGCTACAGACGCGGTATGTAAGTGACTTTTTTTCTTTTTCCTTGTGTACAGGCAGCAGGTAATAGTTGTGTTTTCAGCTTTGGTCCTTAGGTGGCGCTGTAGTATCACTGATATGATGAACAAACACTGAAACTAGGAGGAAGAAGCTGTTTCTGCTGTAAACTATGCTGCTAGTTTACTGCTACAGAAAGATGCTGCAGCGCCGTGTCAGAGCGCCATGCAGAGCAGCATCGCTGTGATGAGGGATCTATAAGTCACTGTAAAAATATAATATGGCAATTTTTTTTTTTTTTTTTTTNATTTTTTTTTTTTTTTTTTTGCGGGTTTGTTATGAATGGATGGAAAACGACTCACGCATTTAAGGGTTAAATCAGTTTGTGTGTGTGTGTACAACTGTGTGGTGTGACTGTGAGCCAAGGAGGAGCATTTCACCGTCCCTTTCCCACATGCTGCCCTAGGCAATTATCTAAGTGACCTAAGGGTGCTTTCACATGATAAGCGGTGAGCGGTGCACTGAGCTAGGTGTTACATTGTGTATTGGGAGCTGAGTGGTGACTCCCAACATCATGGCAGGGCTCCATTCTCAAATTTTCCATTTTGACGCTGCACTCAAAGTTCAACTAAACTCAACTTTGACATCCGCCATCCAACATGGACCTTTACAACACACAGCCAATGAGAGTAGAGATGTAAGCAGAAGCGACACCACAGTGAGGAGAAGCTCCTCTCATAAACTTGTTGAGCAATTTCCCGAGTTGTACAACTTTAAAAATCATGATCTGAGAAGAAATGCGCTTGTGTTGGCAAAGTGTCAGCAGTCAGATTTGAAAATAGGCATATAATCTACGATCATATTTTAAATATCAGTTTAGTTGTATCTGAAGCTAAAGTTAGCTTAGCTGCTAATGTAGGTTAGTTAACGGCTGTAACGATTGTTTATCCTGGGCACTTCTTGATGTTGCTCATGTTGCATCAACGCGCAGGTCGCTCTGCAAATACCGCTTGTGAAAGCAACCTAATGGAAGGACCACTGCTGCACACACACACACACACACACACAGCACCACCACTCATAAAACCATCCAATACATTATTGTGACGGGTGGGGTTTGGACCCAAATGCAGCCACAGTACAACTCCGACAAGTAAAGATCTTTAATAGAGCTCTCAGTCCAACACAGAGGCAGGCAGAAAAACTGGCAGGACAAAGTGCCTACACTGACACAGTCAAACAAAGAGTCCAAACGTAGAGACTGGAATCGGAGTCGGGGACAGAAGGCAGAAGTGATAACCAGGGGGGCGACGAGCAGAATAGTCCAAGACAGGCCGAGTCGGTAACAGAATGTCAGTCCACAAATAAACGCTGGAGAGTCTTGCATCGAGGATAGCTAAGAACAATCTGGCAAAGGGTGAGTGTGAGACTGGGGCTTAAATCCATGCCTGACTGGTGCTAATTGGTGACAGCGTCCAAACCTGAAATGAATCAGGCTGATGAACGGAGGTGAGGAACAGAAGACCAGGCAGGCAGAAATGGCAGGTGAGTAGCTGACCAGACATGCAGAACTGTGACAATTATATAAACTTCATAACAAACAGTGTAGTACAAATATGATTATTTTTTCGAAGTCTCAGTAATATGTTTACAACCAATTGTAGACCACAATGGTCAGGCATGACAGAAAAAGGATAAAATAAGGAATAAAGGAGTTGATGAAGATTTTAAAGCAATTATTAATAATATGAATAAAGACTAAGAGAAAAGATTTAACCTAACTGTCAATTTTATGTTGCCATGATATCAATTAAAATATATTTATTTTAAACAGTATATGGTATCCCAAAAACATGTATACACACTTTGAATGATTATAACTCACTCAAACTTTCTTTTTTTACAGGTGCAGCTGATCTGAATTAATGGCAGAAGCAAGACTAAGTAAAAGATTCTACAGTTGTCTTCTTTAACTTGGATTATAAAACCTAGATATATCTTAATAAACATTGTATTTATAATCATTCAGAGTGAGTATACATTTTTTTGGGACACCCTGTATGTATATATATAAATGTATATATATATATAAATTAATTTATATAATTTTTAAATTATATTTAAATTTATTATTATTATTATTATTATTATTATTATTATTATTATTATTACTGTTATCGTACCCTCAAGATGCTTTTGAGAAATGTGGCACTGAGATGTAATNATTATTATTACTGTTATCGTAACCTCAAGATGCTTTTGAGAAATGTGGCACTGAGATGTAATTCTAAGAGAAAACTGAACAAACGATCAGACGGAACAATTAGGTGTTGGGACACAGAGACAAATGCCTTTTAGCTTTTTGCTAATGTTTTCTAGATGCCATGTTGTACAAATCACTCCAGAAAGACAGTATTGCTGTTTTGGTTTTGATTTAATTTGAATTGATTTAAACTGCTCTGTTACCATGGTGATGAAAGAAATATTCCTTTACCACATATGCTACCTTTACTGAAACAAACAAACTTATCAAACACTGGACACGTGGACTAGATGGTTTATTGTAATATTGCCTGAGGACAACATGAGAGCCTATAAATCAACAAAAGGGTTTGAGATTCAAATTTCTGAGCTCTATAACAAGCAGCAAAGTGTAGGTAAATCCTGATAATAATTCATAACTTTAGCAAATACTTTAATGTTGCAGATTCTTGTAAGAGATTCTGGTCAGAGCAATATGGTGGAAAACCATGGATGTCCACCAGAAAGGTCCACGAAAACAACCAGTCACGTTCATGTTATCTCATCTTCTCTGGAGGTAGTTTCCCAGGCCGGAAGTAATTTGTAGACCAAAAGTAAATTTTAAAAAGTACATTTTATAAATTGATTATGTTACTACATACAAACATAAACAGATTTTGCTACATTTTACCCAACTTTTCCTTCTCAAAATTAAGTGCCTTAAATTTTTAAAACTTGTATTCAATAAATTACATTAGCAATTATAGAAAATTACTCAATTATGTATGTTATAATGGCTTGATATCCAATATTTTACAATTATTTGTTGATAAGGATGTGCACATAATTGATGTTTGAATTTTAAAGAGCAGTTNTTACAATTATTTGTTGATAAGGATGTGCACATAATTGATGTTTGAATTTTAAAGAGCAGTTTTTATAGCTTTTCTAAACTATCATGGACATAATTTATACATGAGTGGAAAATAGTAAGATAATAATTTTGAAAAAAGCCATATTTGAAACAGATTTCTTTATTTTTATTATAATGTCAATCCATGTAACATGGCTTTTTCAGCTCCAACTCCAACTGTTCTCTATTCTTTTTATTGTTACCTGAAAAACACAAATAGAGCAATTATAGCAAATAGGCAACATTTGTCAGCACGTTAAGCTTTTAAATCACATAGACACACTTTAAAATGGATAACCAGACTCCACTCTGAACTACAAGAAGGATACTTAACTTCAAAGACTTTTCAAAAAATTATATATTATCTCTTAGAACAAAATTTCAAATTTTTCCAAAACATAAAGAGGTGCATTTTAAAATCTTAAATGAAATTTACCCACCAAATTAATTTATTAGACTTGGATTTAATTTAGTAGTGGACAGTTATTATATATGTAAATAGGCACAGAAAACTTATTTTGTGATTGTAACACATTACACATTACATTACATATTGATAATTTAAAATGCTGGCTGATGTCCAAATCCATAAATATGGATTTCTTTTCATTCTAAACAATCCAACTAGGAGTAATCTTCTTGAGTGAAAAAAGATTGAGTTTCTGATTAATAATATTATTATAATGACAAAATATTATATATATATAAATGCCAACATGCCAAATATTAAACCCTGAAACAAAGACTATGATTCATAGCAGTGAAATATATTAGCAATACCACGGTAATCAGGCTAGCTAAAAAGGCTTTGACATGCATTAGTTAGCTGTAACTAACTTCCTAGAATCCCAAATGGTAGCTTCCGTTGACCATTCTGATGAACCTTGGCTCCCTTGGCTCTGGCCAGATGCCTCTTGACTCTTGTGCTTCTGTTTAAGATTTGATTTGGGTTGATCCGTTACCATGGTGACGAAAGTGACATCACTAACAACACCACATAGTAGAATCTCACAAAAAATTCAACAGTTGGATAGTTAGATAGCAGGAATAAGCAGTTCAACTTGTTACATCCACCTTTTTTTTCTTAAATAAACCTCATTATGGATGTTTTGAACAACACCATGAACCCTGAATCTGTAAAACAGTTTGAACTTCATGTATCTGTGGCCTTGAAGGTTGTTCAAGGTGAGGTTGACTCATAAATTGGATTAATTTAATTAACTGCAAATATTTGTGGGATGTCTATACAGTATTTCTGTCTAAGTATTGAAAAATATTGTGAGTGCACTTCATTAGAGGCCATAGTTTAAGTTCTATGTATGTATATATACAGGGTTAATTATGGCTGATTTATTGAGATTTCAAATTAATTAGCAATATATCATTCTCTGTTCTGTGATGTCACAAAAAAGATTATTTCAATCAAATAGAAACAATTTTTACTACATGCAGTCAAGGAGTTAATGGGTCAACTGTGTTTTCTCTTTTGTATACAAAGATATGAGGGTGAGGAGCAGTAAGAGGAAGGCCTGCAATGATGCTGAGGGACATAGGAAGAGGCAGAGGGTCGATGACGCCTGTGTCACCTCAAGCACATGCAGCCAGAGCTCCAGCAGATCCAGTTCTGGCAGGAGATGCAGCAAATGCAGAAGATGCAGAAGCTCCAGCAGCTCTAGTACATCCAGCAGCTCGAGCAGATGCAGCACTTGCAGCAGCTCCAGTAGCTCCAGCAGCTCCAGTAGCATGAGCAAGAGGAAAGCCTGCAGCACTGTAGAGGGACACAGGAAGAGGCAGAGGGTCGATGACGCCTGTGTCGCCTCCAGCANCAGCTCCAGTAGCATGAGCAAGAGGAAAGCCTGCAGCACTGTAGAGGGACACAGGAAGAGGCAGAGGGTCGATGACGCCTGTGTCGCCTCCAGCACCTGCAGCCGGACCTCCAGCAGCTCCAGCACTAGCAGCAGATGGAGCTACTGTAGCTGCAGCAGCTGCGATGCCTCCAGCTTCTCCAGCAGCTCCAGCAGCTCCAGCAGCTGGATCAGCAACAGAAGCTTTGAAGCTACCCAGTCCAGTTTCAGCATNGCCTGCAGCACTGTAGAGGGACACAGGAAGAGGCAGAGGGTCGATGACGCCTGTGTCGCCTCCAGCAACTGCAGCCGGACCTCCAGCAGCTCCAGCACTAGCAGCAGTTGGAGCTACTGTAGCTGCAGCAGCTGCGATGCCTCCAGCTTCTCCAGCAGCTCCAGCAGCTGGATCAGCAACAGAAGCTTTGAAGCTACCCAGTCCAGTTTCAGCATCNCTCCAGCAGCTCCAGCAGCTGGATCAGCAACAGAAGCTTTGAAGCTACCCAGTCCAGTTTCAGCATCAAAAGTGAGTTGATTTTGTCAAAGAAAGTTACTCAAAGATTTTGTATTAGTGGCAGTTTGCACATTATTACTAAGTTAAGTAAGGTTTGAAAGCCCATTCGAATTCATTATTTTAAGGTTAGGGTTTTAATAAAATTAGAATTAAAATGAACATAAACATAAAGTTGATGAGGCTATATTCTTACAATTGTAGTAAAATAAATATCTGTCTGTGTCTGCAGGTGAATTTCAGTCCAAATACTTCCAGCTGGCCAAGATAGGTGAGGGAGGATTCGGATCTGTTTATTCTGGCTTCCGCATACAAGATCTAACACCTGTAAGTGTCACACACACACACACACACACACACACACACACACACACACACATTTACCATTTACCGTGTCGCAAGAAAATACTGACCAAATTACGTTTGTTTCTGTCTGACAGGTAGCCATCAAATACATTCCCAGAAGAGACGTGAGCTGGACACAAGAAGTAATTTCATCTCTGCGTGTCGTCTGAATGTTGAACATTTCTTCATTTACAAACTATGATTACCACTTCTTACTCTCAATCATCATTCTGTACGTATATATTTTTTCCCTTTAGATTAAAGATGGGAAGAAGATTAAAATTCCGAGTGAGGTGGCACTCATGCTGCAGGCAGCAAAGCCAGAAGATCCGGTGGGAAGCTCTGCAGCAGTGTCCCTCCTGGATTGGTACACTTTGGATCAGGAGATAATCCTGGTCATGGAAAGGCCGATCCTTTCCAAGGACCTCCATCAGTATGTGAGATCCAATGGAGGCTACCTGACGGAAGACAAGGCGAAGGTACTGAACCTGAGTGTGTGCGTGTGTATGTGTGTGTATGTGTGTGTGTGTGTGTGTGTGTGTGTGTGTGTATTAGCAAGAGAGGAAAAACTGAGGAAAACACTCTCTGCTCTCCACTAAGTCATCTGTGTCTTTCAGATCATTCTGAAGCAGCTTGTGGATGCTGCCATTGATATGAACTCGAAGGGAGTCTTCCACTGGGACATCAAATGCACAAACCTTTTAATCGAGACCGGTTCGTATTTCCCAAGAGTCAGGGTTATCGACTTTGGATGTGGCTGCTACGTCAGAGAGAGACCGTACACCAGCTTTTGTGGTAAGATGTCTCGCTCCTCCTCCTCTTTTCTCATTGGTCACTGTCTAAAATTCTAACTTTAAAGTTTAAACAAAGCATGTCCCCCCTACTCACTGTCCTTTTTTCTGTCTGTCTCCTTCCATCTTTCCATTTATCTTTGTGCTTTCTAGGTACATCTGCATATTTCCCTCCTGAGTGGTTCAGCAACAGGAAATACAGGGCCTGTCCAACCACGGTGTGGCAGATTGGAGCGCTGCTGTACATGGTGCTGCATGGACAAAAGTTTGACACAAAGGACTTTCTGCGCAGCGAATGTAAAATCAGCAAGATGCTGTCCATAGGTAAGACACACACACACACACACACACACACCTAGTTTACATAATATAGGGAGCCACCTAATGCCACTAATAGAAGTAAATAATGTTATAATTGATGTAGTTCACACTGTCATTTTGCAAAAATACAAAAAAACAACATAAACTTAAAAAAAAACAGAAAGCCTAGCATCCCACTGGTGTGGCTGTAAGTTTGCCAGTGGTCTTTAAATAAAATTATATTGTATTATTTCTAACCTTAACACTCTCTATGTTTACCTTCCAAAACAAGTCAAGAATCAAATCTGTTGTTTTATTTTCTGAATGATCTCTGTCAAATCAGATCTGTGATCATTGCATCAACTTAAATCTTTGATTTTTTTCTTTTTTTTGCTTTTTTTTTTTGTTGCTTTCTTGCTCTCCAGGTTGCCAGGACTTCTTAGAGAAATGTCTGACAAAATGCCCAAAGAAACGTGCCACGCTAAGGGAGCTGCAGCGCCATCCTTGGCTCCGCCCCCACGTCTGGTAACTTACCCATCTCTGTGTCATGGAGCGTGAGGCGACGTGTTACGTCTCAGATGATTTACGCCTGGCAGATATAAGAGTTTGCCTTGATTTTCACTTCAGTTTTGACAAAAAAAAAAAAAAAAAANAAAAAAAAAAAAAAATAAAAGACTGAGCTGAATTTGAACTTTGAACTCAGAGAAATTTAGTGGAAGGGTGGGACTTGAACCTGGAGAAAACCCTTTCAGTTTAGCTGCCAATTTGCATCCGCTGGTGAATACTCTCACACGTAACTCTGCCCCAAGCTCCATGACAGATTAAGCCATTAATCCACCAATTCCAAAAGATCTTCAGATATAAAAGATTATCACGCACAGATACACGGACCCCCCTTGTGTCCTGTTACAAGTCATATCCTGAAGTCCGCCGCTGTCTGATCTACCCCTGCTGGCTCCTCCCACTCACACAAATTGGATCAGCCGTACTTTGAAAAGCCTTTGCTGGTAGATCAGCCAGCAGCTAATTCATTAATTAATAATCTGTGAAAAAAAAAAAATCATAATTAACCAAAAATCACACTTGTTAACCTTTTTCTTACAAATAGAATCTGTTCTTGAAACACCTAAAATGATGCTGTGTAATATATATGGTTAATATGAAGGGAAATGGCTTACTTCAGTATGGTTTTACCTGACTGCTGCTCAGATGTTTATGTAATATTGTACAATCCTCTTAAATTATCACAGAAGTTTAATTTAGTATTATCCAGACAGAATAGATTGGTTGATGACAAACACCAGTTTGTTTTTCTTTAAACATCAATATGCAGTGAACATTTTTAAAATTTAAACCTTTCTCGTCACATTTTATTTTCTATACATTTTGAAAGACTGTCTGTCAAAGAACAAGAACATACACACCCAAAAACAGGGAGAATAAAGCTATTTATTTATTTATTTTTCTGTCTGCATATATAGTTGTGGTTTATGCCAAGATTGGCACAACCATTTTTTATATATATGCAATTTAATCTAGCAACAGACAGATAATACTGTATATAGCGCGTAGGTGAAGGTGTGTGTGTGTGTGTGACCTTCACCAGCCCTCCTTGACCAACCTATTACACTTTATTTAAAACTAACAAACAATTTCTATCAAGGAGGGCTAAAACAACACAAAGACAAAAACACAGAGACGAGTAGTGACAGTAATAACCAGTGTAGTGGTTTAATCTGTGAAACACCAAAGAGGCTAAAACCCCACGACACAACAGACCAGGAGAAAAAAACAACACATAAGCAAACAGTAACAGCAATAAACAGTCTACTTATTTAGACTGTGAAGTTCCGTGCACAAAATCCAGATCCCCAGAATCCTGATCCCCCTGAGAACACCCAATACTAAGTGGTGGTGACGGCCTCAAACACTGGCCTAGCAACCTCAGAGACCCACCCAAACACAGGGGGAATAAAGCAATTTATTTATTTATTTTTTGTTTAATCTCATAACTGAGGTGGTGTATGGGTCAGTGAGGAACTCAGGTAATTGAGGGAAAATTTAACATAAATATACATCTGATATGTTATTGGTTCCTGCTAGTCAAGATTTTCATTTTCAACCTGTGTGACGGCCTAGACCAGAAAAAGACTCAAATGCAGGATACAAAAAACAGTCACAGAGTGTAGTATAAAAATCCACAGTTTAATGACGGCTTCACTGGTCATACACAGGTGGGCAGTCAGTAAGGCAGACAGAGCAGGTAAGGGGCAGACAAAAGGCAAAATCCAGAAACAGTCCAAACAGTCCAGGTAAACCAAAAGCAGATAAATCCAACCGAGAAACAGGCTTAAATCCAAGTCAAAAAACAGGCAAAGGTCATACACAAGAAATCACGAGAGATAATACTGAAACAAAACGCTGGAAAGCTTGACTACACAGAGAACAAGACAATCTGGCAGAGAACAAAGGAACTGTAGGTTGTATAAGTAGAGAGGTGAGTGATTAGCAGATTGGACTCAGGTGATGCTGAAAACTGGCAGGAAACTAGAACAAGGACAGGAAGTAAAACTAACAGAACAACAAGGAGAACCAGTTAACAAAATAAAACAGGAAATGATTAGACAGAGTCATAACAACCTGGGTGAAACATTTAAAGGACAATGCCTCAGGTTTTGAAAAGAGGTCATGACATTCCGACCTGACGTTGTCAACTTGATGCCCAGTAATTATTTGAAACATAGGTTTCAAATTATTTCAAAACATAGGTTTTTGTTTTTTGTTTTTTTTTTTTTAAACATAGGTTTATTTGAAACATAGGTTTCAAATAATCTGCAAGAAGCTGTAAAAAATTAAGACATTTTACAATTGTCCAGAATCATGACATGAGTTGTAGATGATTCCAGATTCATATAGAGAAGCTGTATGTGGTTCCAGAGATTATTAGGAAATTCTAGATTATTTCCTGATGCTCTAAAAACAGCTGCTAATATTTGCAAAGCAGAGATTAATCTCTCAATGGATATTTTGATGAGTAATCNCTAAAAACAGCTGCTAATATTTGCAAAGCAGAGATTAATCTCTCAATGGATATTTTGATGAGTAATCACTAAAATAGTATTATTTATTATTTTAAAAAATTGAAATACTAAAAAAACGCCAGCTACATGCCGTCACTGAGGCCAAATGCTGCTGGGACACCATAACCTCCCATATAAAGCAAATTCACTCTCTCTCTCTCTCTCTCTCTCTCTCTCTCTCTCTCTCTCTCTCTCTCTCTCTCATAACATTATATTGGCAACATATGAGTAAACACCATAAATTCATAGTTGAGGTGAAACAGAAAGTCTGCGACTCGTGAAAAACATCACGCTGGAAAGTCG
>VXCM01007763.1:0-21073 GCA_014773175.1 Lucifuga dentata | reverse complement strand
TGTGGAGGAGCAGTGGCTCTACTCCGAGTCCCTCCTGGATGTCTGAGCTTCTCACCCTGTCCCTGACAGTAAGCCCAGACACCCTATGGAGAAACCTCATTTCTGCCACTTGTATCTGCGATTTTGTCCTTTCGGTCACTACTCAAAGCTCATGACCATAGGTGAGGATAGGAATGTAAACTGATTGGTAAATTGAGAGCCTCGCCTTCTGGCTCAGCTCCCTCTGCACCAATCCGTCTATCAATCTCACGTTCGATCCTACCCTCACTCGTGAACAAGACCCATGAGATACTTAAACTTCTTCATCTGGGGTAGTGACTGGAGAGAACAGTCCACCTTTTTCCTACAAAGCACCATGGTCTCACACTTGGAGGTGCTGATTCTCATCCCAGTCGCTTCACACTCGGCCTCAAACCTGCTCAGTGCGCGTCAAAGGTCTGATGAAGCCAGAAGAACCACATCATCTGCAAAAAGCAGAGATGCTATTCTGAGGTCACCAAACTGGACACCCTCCAATCCCTGACTGCGCCTTGAAATCCTGTCCATGAAAATCACAAACAGGATCTGGGAATGTTTGGCAGAAGAACCTGTCAGATGAACTTCAACTCCCACCTCCGAAGGAACTTCTCTTGCGTTCCGAGGGAGGCTGGGGACATGGAGTCTGAGTGGACCCTGTTCAAAGCCTCCATTGTTGAAGCAGCTGTGTTGAGCTGTGGCCAGAAGGTTGTTGGTGCCTGTCGTGGCGGCAACCCAAGAACCCGCTGGTGGACACCAGGCGGTGAGGGAAGCCGTCAGGCTGAGGAAAGAGGCCTTTAGTGCCTGGTTGGAACAGGGGACTCTGGAATCGGCTGACAGGTACTGGCATGCCAGAAGGACTGCAGCCTCAGTGGTTGCGGAAGCAAAAACTTGGGTGTGGGAGGAGTTCAGGGAGACCACAGAAAATGACTTTCGATCAGCCTCAAAGCTGTTCTGGCAAACTGTCAGACAACTCAGGACGGGTGGAAGGTTCATAGCCCAAACTGTTTACAGCAAAGGCAGAGAGCTACTCACCTGGACTGGGGATATTGTCAGTCGGTGGAAGGAGCACTATGAGAAGCTCCTTAACCAGGCTTCCATGCCCTCCACAGGGGAGGCAGAGATGGAGGACCCGGGTGGATCGGAGACCATCTCTCTGGTGGAGGTCACCGAGGTAGTTAAAAAGCTTTGCAGTGGCAAATCACCAGGAATGGCTGACACGCCTGATTGCATGGAGGTCTAGGTCAGTACCTCTGGAGTGGCAGATCAGGGTGGTGGTTCCCATTTTTAAAAACGGGGACCGGAGAGTGTGTTCCAACTACCGAGGGATCACACTTCTCAGCCTTCCTGGGAAAGCCTATGCAGGGGTACTGGAAAGGAGACTTAGATCGCTAGTCGAATCTCAGATCCAGGAGGAGCAATGCAGGTTCTGTCCTGATCATGGAACTGTGGACCAGCTCTTTACCCTCGCACGGATACTAGAGGGGGCTTGGGAATATGCCCAACCAGTCTACGTGTGTTTTGTGGAACTGGAAAAGGCTTACGACCGTGTCCCTTGAGATATCCTGTGGGGGGTGCTGCGGGAGTATGGGGTACCGAGCTCATTGTCATGGGCTATCCAGTCCCTGTACAAAGCCAGAGCTGTGTTTGCATCCTTGGCACTAAATCAGACCTGTTTCCGGTGGGCGTTGGACTCCGCCAGGGCTGCCCCTTGTCACGTAGCATTATCTAATGTTTATTTAAACTTTCTTTCTTGACGTTTAGATTTTTAGATGTAGTGCTTTAGATTTTTTGTTTAGATTTTTACTTAGTCCTGTTGTTTTTTAACACACAATGGCTGAAGGAGGAGAAGAAATTGATTTACTGGTAGCACTTGTTTCACATTTTGGAACTGAATTGCACCAATGTGCTGTACAGCCATGTCATTAAGCTCTTTATAAGCAAAGGAGGATGGACTTTGTCTTCAGATGATGAGCAGCTTTGGTAAGTTTGATGGATTTTTATGTAGCTGGAATCTGTGGAGAAGCCTGTTGAATCTGATTGTGTTATTTGTGTTTTACAGCATTTTTGCCTAACTTGCTGCTCGTATGAGTAAATGTGATGGTTGTTGTGAGTTTGTTCTTGTTTCTTTGGTAATGACACTGATTTAGGCTATGCCATGTGCATTTGTGATGCAGCATCCTGTCATAATGCGTAATAATGCTACATCCTTGATGCTTCATTCATGTCTCTGCAGTTAGTGTGTTGTAACTGACCTAGATGTTGATCCTTGTGTTAAATCACTTTATTCCACTTGATAAAGGTTACTGTCACTGTGAATATGGGGNATCCTTGTGTTAAATCACTTTATTCCACTTGATAAAGGTTACTGTCACTGTGAATATGGGGTGGTTATGATGAATAACAACAGCCTATAGCCCTAGTGTCATGCTGAGGTTATTAGAAGGTGGTTTAATTATGGGAGGATAGCAGAGGATAGCACTGAAGGCCTAGGTATAAAATACACGGCCTGCCACTGAAACCAACCAATAGGAACGCAGCATGAAATGCATGTGGCGTGGCACACGTGCGGGGAGGTTACACCACGCTGTAAACATGGTGTAGGAGGGCACTGACAGCATACCTGAGGTGGGGGATACTGGGCGTAGTCATACTGCTGGTAGTTGAAGTTGTAAGCTGCTGCACTCTGGTCGTAACCCCAGGAGGAATAGTAAGCAGAATAGGGCTGCTGGCTGTACTGGCCGTACTGGTCGTAGCTCTGTCTGTATCCTGCTGAGTTTGACTTCCAAGTTCTGCTCTCTGACTGCTGCTGTCTGTTCCTTAAACTCACAAGAAGAAACATCGTCTCCATCAGTCATTCAGATTTAAAGAATGATGGACACGGCACTGAAGAGGAACTTACTTGTTAGCAGCCAGGCTCAATCGCAGAGGTTTTCCACCCAGTCCCACGGCTCCCTGACACTCCTCCAGTGCCCGTTTCTGCAGCCGCTCATCTGGAAACTGAACGAAGCCACAGCCCCTACAAACACCCCCAGAAAAACACCACGCACAACTTCAGTGAATCACAGACTTCAGGCGGCTCCCAAAGCTCTTATTTGATCACTCCTCATGTGGAAACTAATCAGGTCCTTCATCTTTAAGAAGATCCCAAAGCTCTTTTTCCTGCTCTGAGGATGGGGGAGTTTCATCATGCAGACGTGAGCGAGGAAACACGTGATGCTCCTCCAGGAAGTCTGTTACCTGACAGACATGCCCCTTTACTGGAAGCCTGTTTCTGATTGAACAGATCTACTACAGCTGATCTGATACACCAACACGCATCTTAATATGACCTCATCATGAGTTTCATCAAACGTGAACAGAAAAATAACAGCAACATCTCAGGTGTAAAATGACTCTGATTACTGATGTTTGATTTAGTCTGATTGATCGTCTGATTAAAACAACTGGATGTGTGTTCAGTGCAGCTCTGAATGATAAAGAATCATAAAACATAAAACAACAAGCAGCAACAAAATCCTCTGACGTTTAATAAAACGTCCCATTAGTTAAAGTTTACTAACGCTGATAAACTTTATATTTTAACTCTCTGAGCAGTGAAACACACTTAGAAATGTGAAGATCTGTAGTTTATAAAGTCAGATTGTTCTGCATGTTTGTCAGACTGTTCATGTTCATTGTTACAGTAATAATCACTATTTTAATATCGTCTAGTAACTAAAACACAGCAGCTCTAAACACACTGATCAGCTGTGACATCATCAGTAAGAGACGTGGCTTCAGATGATGCTTGAGGAGTGACAACGACAATGTTTCATTTCTCTTCAGTCGTAGCTTCTCAGCTCCTCTTTTCCTTGAGTGGGTGGGGCTAAGATGTGAGGAAAAGATGCAAGTGATGGGAAGGAGGAGCTTTGGAACCTACCCACAATCCTCTTGATCATCTGAAAGATCCTCTGAAGTGCAGAAATTATCAGCCTGTCAACTCTCCCACATCGCACAGGTACTGTTTTATGTTTGATGTAATTATAGACACAAAAAAAACATCTTCATAAATCATGACTGTGATGACTTCCTATGTTTCCTGCCTGATCCCCTCTCCCTTGAAGTTGGAGCACTGCAGTGTGAGCAGTGAATTAATTTTTTAAATGAAAGATGAATAATAAACAGCAGCATTTGGATAAATGAACTGCTGTGTGAACATGTTTGTGGAAAATCTGGAGGAAACAGGATCTTTTGGTGAGAGAAATAAAAAGAAAGCTGGAAAAAGCACAAATGTTTTATAAAACGTGGGATAAATGAACTTGGGTCTCAAAGTTTATGGCCTGTTTGCTTCCTGAAAGTGTAACATTTTATTTTCTATTATACGACATTTAGTTCCGACCAAGCATTTTGATTGGACAAGAGCCATTCCAGGAGTGCTGATATTGGAGTATAACAGCACTGGGACTTTTAACTATATGTATCACTCCGCCTTACAGATGCTCTAATAACTGTTAATTAGCCTACATTAACTGAGACCATCGAAGGCAGGAAACGATGGAGCAACATTCTGTCTGATCAGGCTGTGAACTCATCACAATCACACATTAGAGCCCTGCAGTCTGAACCCGACCTGAAGCCATTCTTAATGAAATTCTCAGCTCCATCTGGACCTGAGGCCCGCGGTCTTTTTTTTTTTCATCAGAACCGGAAATTCGGCTCTTTTCAAAGTAAAAGTAGCATCTGTCAGCTGCTGCTGCAGCGTTCAGAAAACAGCGATGCTGCAGTTTCTGAGCACCAACGTGAGGCAGCATCAGGAGGCATGTTATGATGTGAGTGGAGAGAGCAGGAAAAAAAAAAAACCTGAGCCCAGGCCGAGTCAGTGTTGTGAAATTCAGCTGAAACTCGGCCTGATTGAAAATTGCCTAGGGGCTCGACGCGTCCCGAGCCATGCGGGACTCTATCACACACGCCACTAAAGCTACTGTCAGCAGACTCTTATTTCACTGATGCACAATAAATGGAAACATGCAGATATGATTATACAAAGCAGCTGGCCTGAGGTAATGTGTAAACAAGATAGCTAGCAAGCTAGTCTGCAGGAAAATGTTTATATTTTGCTAAGCAACAGTCCTGCTGCAGAACTATTTGTCTTGGTGGAGCCAAATAAATGATTAAATAAATAAACAAATAATAATCTGTTGTCTTATACTTTTAACTAATAAATGGTGCTTGTAGAACTGTTGTATAAAAGCAATATCACACTCGAAGTCATGCTGTTGTGCTGTAGTATCAGCACGGCTGTGATTATCTTCGGCACTTCGCCTGCGGACTTGTGCCTACGACCGAATCACAGCCATGCTGATATTACACAACAGCACTCCCTCTCGTGTGATATTGCTTAATTATTCTTCTACTATTGATTGCAGTGTGACTCTGTCCTCCTTCAGCCAATCAGCTTCTCCCTCCACTTAACAAGCTCACACTACAGAGGTGACAGGACAGTCCTGTCCTAGCTTAGCTCCGCCCTCCAACATCCAGGCATCAATAAAAGCAGCGCGTGGCTGACCGTGACAGATGACTGCTGTGACCTGCAGCATGCTGGGTGGCTTCCTGCTGAGCAAAGTTTCCACACAACACAAAGAAGGTCCTGAGTGGGTTTCCTCCCAGGCCGGTTTGGTGATCTGAGTGTGAGTTGCTGTAACTCAGAGGTACATCATTTATGCATTTATGCACAATTACGCTAAACAACAGGAGAGAACATGGAAACTTTAGTTTTCTTTGCTCTGCTTTAACCTTTTAACATTTATGAGCTATTTACCTTTTCAAACATCTCCTGTTTTATGTTTTACCTGTTATTGTCTGCATGCTGATTAATAGAAAACTCTTCTACACCTTCATTTAGAAACAGAGAAATGACTGTTTGTGGTGTGAGCAGCCATGTTGAAATGACGTCAACACTGAACTCAGGGTTGGGACAGTTTGCTCGAATTTCAAAGTCAGAATTCCAACTTGAGGGTGATTTTCTTTGGCTTTTCTTAGTCAGAAGTAAGAAGTTCTGAGTTTTAAAAGAACAAGCGTATCCTGCCTCTCACCTAATGAACGACTCCACACCTCCATCACTCTGCACACGACTAGTGGGATGGATGAAAGTCATTTTACCACACACACTCTCTAACACATTTTCAAATTTTCCTGAACAGACAAAAATCTGAAAATTGTTGAAACACAGCAGACAAGCAGCTTAAACTGACTTGGAGTTGCCGGTGCTGTCCAGCACCACCTTCCCTCCTCGACAGGTGGGGTAGCGGTTGTAGAAGAACTCATACAGCATTCCATCATCCACCTCTGGCGTGAGATCTCCCACGAAGAGAGAATACATCTGACTGCAGCAGGAAGGAAAAGACAGGATAAGACTTCAGACTGTCTCCACTGTGGACGTGGGATCTGCTGGACTCACCCAGTTTCCTGTTTCCCAAAGGTGGCTCGGTTTAACTTGAATCTTGTGGGCTGTGAAAAATCAGCAGAGAGCTTAAAGTCAGTTTACACAGCAACCTATGGACTGAGGTAAGGAAAATAAAAACCATTACTCTGAGTAATAAAAATTAACAAAGATGTATGTATGAGTAACAAAGATATATATATGATAATAAAGATGTATATATTATAATAAAGATCTATAATTTACAATAAAGACATATATGATAATAAAATGTATGTATGAGTAATAAAGACACATATATATAGACGTATATACGATAATAAAGATCTATAATTTACAATAAAGACATATATATGATAATAAAGCCGAATGTATGAGTAATAAAGACGTATGATGTATATGATAATAAAGATGTATATATTATCATAAAGACGTATATATGATAATAAAGACATGTGTAAGAGTAATAAAGATGTATATGTGATAATAAAGACATATAATGTATATGATAATAAAGATGTATATGATAATAAAGACATATGTATGAGTAATAAAGACATATATATGATAATAAAGACGTATGAGTAATAAAGACGCATATATGATAATAAAAACGTATGTATGAGTAATAAAGACGTATGATGTATATGATAATAAAGATGTATATAATATCATAAAGACGTATATATGATAATAAAGACATGTGTAAGAGTAATAAAGATGTATATGTGATAATAAAGACATATAATGTATATGATAATAAAGATGTATATGATAATAAAGACATATGTATGAGTTATAAAGACGTATATATGATAATAAAAATGTATGAGTAATAAAGACGTATATATGATAATAAAGACGTACATGAGTAATAAAGACGCATATATGATAATAAAGATGTACGTACGAGTAATAAAGACGTATATATGATAATAAAGATGTATATATTATCATAAAGACGTATATATAATAATAAAGACGTGTAAGAGTAATAAAGATGTATATGTGATAATAAAGACATATAATGTATATGATAATAAAGATGTATATGATAATAAAGACATATGTATGAGTAATAAAGACGTATATATGATAATAAAGACGTATGTATGATAATAAAGATGTAAATACCGGCGTGGCACCTGGTAACAACTTTCCATTGATTTTGCGGAGACATCTTTCAGCTGTGGCCTCATCAGTCATTTCCACAAAGCAGTAACCCAGCGCACCTCTGAGCAGAAAACACACTGTTAATACAACAACAGAATATCTGGAAAGTTGATTGATAAGTTCTGAGCCTGACATATGGAAAATAGCAACAACTGTGAGTTGTTGTTTTGTTTTGTTTTTTTTGTGGATATTTTAGCACATCATCTAATTTCAAATGGTTTGGACCCTCAGACTTTCATGATCTAAACCAGAGGTCTCAGAGTGCTGGCCACCAGTTGAAGGCCCTCAGTATGCCTGATCATTCATCATTATGATCATCATTATCCGCACGACTTTTCACAATTTATTTTTTCCCCTCAAAATACATCTTTTTTTTAATTACTTTTGAAATATGTCAAACAAACAAACAGGGAATAAAAAATTGTGAACATTAACAGCTTCAGGTTTGTGACTCGCTTGATAATACCTATGACTGGGTCAGATGCAGCAGGTGGATGGTTATACTAACTCCATGTAGCTACTTTTGTAGCTATGTACTATGTACTATGTAGCTACACCAAACACTGAAGCTGCAGAGGATTCCAGTAAGGAGCCCATTGCTATTCAAAATGAGACTTTCCTGTGAAGTGAAGTTTAGAGAAACACAAGGAAATGCAGAGAGGACTGGTCAGTTTCTGAGAGCTTCCACCTTCTTCCCAGAGCAGCCAAAACTGTTCAAGTGAGTTATGTGTCTGTTTGGAAGCACGTGTGTGTGCGGGAGACTTTTCCATGAACTTTAACAAGTCAAAATACAGGTGAAGACTGAGTGATGCTCACATTCAGGCCATTCTCACAGCGTCCTTAAAGCAGATATGAATCATTTCTGTCAGCAGAAGCTCTGACAGGCGTCCAGTAGCAGCAAGAGCCAGAAATCAACAAAGATATCAGAAAGACTGGATATAGTCACATGGAACATTTGCTTTTTTTCCTTCAGCTGTTCAAGTGGCCCCTCTGGGAGATCAGATCCTTGCCACCGGCCTGCAAATTTGATTTAGAGACCCCTGATCTAAATGAAAAAGGATTTAGCTGGAAGGTGTCTGATCTCAGGTGATGTCATCATATTTGCTGTGGAGTTTTTTTTTTTTTTTTTTTTAGATATTTCATCATCGTTTACATAAGTGTGTCAAGTTGGAAGAAGAAGATGAAGTTAGAAAATAAAAACTACCACAGTTGAGAGTTAAAGCTTTCTACATGAGGCTCACTACTTAGCAGTCAATCCTGGCAGACTAAAGATGGCTTAGGGCTAGGCTTGAGGTTAAGGTTAGGCTTATCATCTTAGTTCTCACCCTGTCATCTTGTTGCGTATGATCCGCACATTTATCACCTGTTCACCCATCGTGGAAAAGGCTCTGGTGACAAACTTCTCGTCCATGTAGGCTTCCAGCTACACAGCAACAGAAAAGCACTTCATTATTCACCAGCGCTCAGTGTTTTATCTTTTCATGTTGGGTATATTTGGCGTCATAAAGCAGCCATCACCAAAAACAACCCAACTAACTACTGTATTTCTTGTATTTATGTGTATTTTTATAATGTACTATGTACCTTTCTCTGTGTCTTTAATAGTCCATCACGTGTATTTCTGGTTTGATAGCACCAAAACAGTAAATGAAGCTCTACATTTTATCACTTATATGCCGATTTCTGTAGAAGAACCAGACTTTGTAAGTGGTGTTCGGGGGACTGACTAATTTTTTCGTGGTTGCTTACAAATATGAATATGTTGGTTGCTTTGTTTCTAATGGGAGTTTTGTATGCTAGTTCCTTCATTGACGCTAACACGCTAACGTGCTAACACTATCATATTTTTTCATTAAAAATATAAAAACACTCACGTTGCCCATCCACAGTGTGCTCATGGTGTCGCTGGAGGTGTGAATCTTAAATCTGAATTTATTCAGACCTGTCGGTATTGAGTTTGTGCGTTCAGATGCTCATGCTAACTAGTGGAGGCCAATGCTGCGTTCAAGTTACCTCGGAAGCCGGATTTTTCGCAGTCGGAATTTCCGACTTCCGACCTCAAAACCGTTCTAGCTAAATGTAAACAAAAAAAAGTATGACTGAAAGCCAACAAATACTGTAAGATTAAATCAACTTAGTAATAAATTTTAACTAAATTAAAGTTAGTTTACGGGGCTTTTTGGTTGGATTGTGTTGTCACCCACTGTGATATTAATCACAGTGAATATTAAACATTTGTGCAGACAAGTAAATGTTCTGAATTTATTTATTCTTACGTATCTATGACAGACAGTTACTATACACTGTAGATAGTTGACTTGGCGATGTATTTTGACCTTTTTACTCCAATCACGCAAGAAAAATACTTAGGCTGTTAGCTGATCATTTACATTCAAAGCTCGCTACCACGTATTGAGTGACGTCATACTCGTGAAGTCGGGGTATACAATTTTGGTCCGACTTTCCAAGTCGGAGCTCCAACTTCAAGTACCGTCAAATGTATTGTTCCGAGGTAACAAGAACGCAGCAGTACCGTTGAGCCTTCTGTTGAGGTGCGCATGCGTGAGCCTCTGGTTACTGAAAGGCGAGGACATTGTGAACCGGAGAATGCCTGCTGAAAAATATGATTTAATTTGTTCTTAATTTAAGGGGCAGATGGGGAAGATGGAAGCGAAGATGGACGATGTTCTCTGTACGCATATAAGTATTCATAGGAAAGCTGACCTGCGGGTTCTCTTTGAGGTTGCGCATGCGCACATGTACCCTAATATGAGCAGCTGTTTATAGACTAAAACTTGTTCTGGATCCTGGAACCAGAGTATGATCCAGATCACCTCCAAAATGTAACCACTTCTTCCACTTGACGTTATCTATATGTTCGCCAAATTTCACCCAAATTCATCCATAACTTCTTGAGAAGTCCTGCAAGCAAGCAACCAATCAGACAAACCCTGGTGATCACATGACCTCCTTGGTGGAGGTTGTCATTATTTTCTACCTTTCGATATCTCAGTGAAGACTTTAATGATGGGTGAATGCAACTTGATATCTACAGAAAGAAACATTTCTAGCTCCAGTATATAATTCCAATGTTTAATATTTATTCCACTGCCCAGTAACAGACATAAAAACACCAGCATCAACTGTGCTGCATGAGGCTGTAATGTCACTTGTAAACTTCTTACAACTGAACCCCAGCAACAAATTAATGCTGATATGATTTTACAAATGTGCATGTTTGCATATGTATATTGAAAATGGTGCTTTTAATTTTATAAGAAGAATCAATGCTTTTGAATCATTATTTACAGCTCTGCCCTCCTGACATGAAAACTTTATGCTTTTGTTTTTAAGTCACAGTGCAGTTTGCAAATCACATAATACCTCACACATCTTATGACACAACTTAATTTAACAGGTTTTTTCATGTCAAAATAACATCATTATCATTGGCTCTTACTGATTTGTGTTTAGAACTAAACAAAATGTCAAATATGTGGTACAGATTTAATGATATGATCACATCCTAAACCAAATACTCTGTAAAATTCTACAAAGTTCAAGTTATGTTACAAAAGTCTGTGAGGGGAAAACTGAAATTCTGTAGCATGGAAATAAGGTGTTTTATCACTTCCCTCCCAATGTTTAATTCCTAACATCGGCCCCATTTACAGCTTTTATTAAAATGTAATCTCTGAATCCAGATACATAATCTGACATGACATCAAATGATGACACGTTGCATTAAAAATCGTTCTGGTTTTTTGGATTCTTCCTGTGGTGTGACTGGCTCTCAGTAGGCGGGTCAGGTGGTTCACGTTTCCTCTTTGCTCCATTAACAAGTTTCATCCATTTTTAAAATAACAAATAACATTTCAGTGTGGGCTGTTACTGTCCACGTTCCAATTACAGCAAGTCGCAACTCCTGATTCAAAATAGCTGTATCAACCAGAAGGAGCAGGAAGACGAGGTGGGGTGGGTTTTATCTCATCAGTGTGTCTCAGCTGTATGATTGTATGCAGGACAGTTGAGATCTGATCACAATGTGAGTCAGAAGATCGCATTTCAATAAAGCATGCAAATGGGACCTTAAAGGACCAAAGAAGTGATTTTGCATGTTTGAACCCAATAAATATAACCTTCATACACATTATGTTACTACCAACCATTTTCTAAGACATACTGCTGGAGTTGATTACTTCTGGAGTAGAATTGTTTTTCCTACCTTCCAGACTAACACTGGTTTCAGTTCATTCCTGTGACATAAAAATCAACTTGTAGAGACTTGAGACTTTTTTTTTTTTTTTTTTTTTTGTCAAAGTTACTGAATGGAGCTACACAGAAAAAAATGTGTTTCTCTGCCAGGGAATATAGTCCAGGACAAAACCACTTTTACTCAGAATTTAAAACAACCGTCCCTTCAATATTCGCATGTACAAGTTCGAAGACATAACACTGAATTTTACATCAACTCACAGGTTAGATTTTGAAATATGAGGGGATTTGACGGAATAACATGAAAACTAAGACACGGTTTAGTGGTTTGGAAAATGGCAGTAATGTAACATGTATGGAGGTGGTAGTATTTATTGGGCTCAAACATGTAAAACCACCAGGATGCTCCTTTAGTGACATTAGGATACAATGTTAAACATACAGTACATTGAATTAGGCTCATGGTCCAGATAAAACACTTTATCCACAGATTATATGAATGTGTCGGTACAAGTCTTATTTTAAATTCATGAGAAACGCCAAAGTTACACTTCAGATCTTTTTCATTGAGTCATTCAAAGATTTGAAAGTGAGCATGATCAGATAAGATTAAAATAGTTGAAACCTCGTACAATCACTCAAACACTGTGCTGCTTTTCACTCTGACTAGATAAATGATCCAAACAACTAAAACACACACAAAATGGCTGAATGCTGTGGAGAAGGCGTGACGACCGATTCTCCTCAATCTCATCTTCATCTCATCCTCATCTCATTTTCAGCGGCAGGTTTTGTCCATAATCATCAACCCATTATCATCATAAAAACTGTTCTAATGTTCAGGCAAACAAGGCAACCAAAATGGATTATCTTCTGTCACGTGTGCACGATCATCATGCACACGTGTGTGATAGACGCTACATGACCACAGCCACAAATACATCAGACTGAAGGCTTCACGACTTATATTTAGATTTTTATCATCCATCCATCATACCCGCTTATTCTATTCAGGGTCACAGGGGTGGAGCCTATTCCAGCGGTCAATGGGCGAGAGGCGGGGTTCACCTGGACAGGGCTGACAGACACACACACACACACACCCCTACGGTCATTTTAGAGTTTCCAGTTCATCTGACCTGCAGGTGTTGGAGTAAACTCCACACAGAAAGAACCCAGTAGGATTCAAACCCACAACCTTCCAGCTGTCAGGCAACAGTGCTAACACTAAGCCACCGTGCTGCCCTTTTTTTTAAATCATGACTTATCCAATATTCTCAACATGGCAAATCATGTAAAATATACTAGAATCATTCCTGATCCTACTTCCTGCAATGTTTTGCTGGTTTCTGAGAGAAGGACTTAGCAGGAAGTCCACAGCCTCAGCAGTCAGAAAAAGGCTGTGGAGATGAGCTGATCGCCAAAATACACCTTCCGTGTTTTCAGACAAAGCTGTAATGAACTCATTACATCACAACACAAACATCAGCATCTATCTGAAAAAGCTAAGCCTTCAAAGAAACAACATAACTGTGTTTTGATCTGGAGATAATGGGCCTGAATAAATTATGAGCAACCAATTATTATACTGAATTAACCGAATTATGAACGTGTAATACTGCCTCAACCTTCCTCACATCCTCTTGATAACACACACACACACTCGGTCCATGTTTTCCAAAGTGGAAAAATAAGATGTAAGAAAAGCACAAAGCCCTTAATAAGAAACAATCATCATACAGGATCGCCACCATTAGGAAGACATTTTGTTTCTTCTCCAGCCAGTTATTAAACCAATATTTATACCCAATATGCACATTTGTAAGGCTTATTCCATTCCAGATCAAACTTCATCTTAAAGGGGTTCCACATCGCACAGCATCCTCTGCAGACGCAAAAGCCTTTGCTTTCACATGCTGAGAAAATCAATGAGTGCCCCTTCATCATTTAAAACAAATCTGATTCCCTGTGTTTGAATGTGACACGAGGTTTAGGTCAGATAAAAAGACACGTCACATCCCAAACCTTAACATGTAATGGCGTAGAACACGAAAAGGTGCGTGTCTGCTGATTCATACAGAAAAGATGTTTGAGTGGAAAGTGAAGAATTCTGAAACACTAAAGTGCAAACAGAGTCAAAACAAACAAACCAACAAACGGCAGGAGACGAGCCAGGTATATGAGCCTGCTGAGCCCAGCTGCTCCTCTCTCTCTCTCTCTCTCTCTCTCTCTTTCTCTCTCACACACACGCACACACACACACACACACACAAACATTCAGTCCATCTTCTCCTTGTGGACCAGTCTGGGGGCGTCCACAAAGTCTTGACCACTGAACAGGATCACAGCAGCTGTAATGGAGCCTGCGGCCCCCCAGAACATCGCATAAGGCAGCGTCTCTGTCCACGTGTCACCTGGAGGATGATGAACACCTGTTATACCTGTTACACCTATTATACCTGTTTTACCTACTACACCTGTTATACCTGTTACACCTATTATACCTGTTACACCTGTTACACCTGTTATACCTGTTTTACCTGTTACACCTGTTATACCTGTTACACCTGTTTTACCTGTTACACCTGTTACACCCGTTACACCTATTATACCTGTTTTACCTGTTACACCTGTTATACCTGTTTTACCTGCTACACCTGTTATACCTGTTACACCTATTATACCTGTTTTACCTGTTACACCTGTTACACCTGCTACACCTATTATACTTGTTTTACCTGTTACACCTGTTATACCTGTTACACCTATTATACTTGTTTTACCTGTTACACCTGTTATACCTGTTATATCTGTTACACCTGTTATACCTGTGGATATATCCAGGCTGCTTTCATGTGATAAGCGATGTTTATGCAGCAGAGCTTGACCTGACACTCCTGACGCCCAATACTTGGAACGACATGGAACGACACGGCACGTGTCATCAAGACGGTTCTAATACGACTGTAGATTACATGTCAGTTTACTCACATTTCAATGTGAAATGACCTTCCTGCCCAGATTTTAAAGCTGTGTTCATTTTAAAGCTGTGTTCCACTTTAAATTGCTCTATGCAGCTCATGAGCTTTTCCTCCATTATTTCGTTACTTCTGCTTACGTCACAAAAGCTGCTCTGGTTGGTGGAAAGGTTACTGGCTGATGGGTCAAAGCTGAATTTGGTTGACCTTTGAGAGCAGCAGCAGAAGGAGAATCCAACTGATGCACAGCGCTCACAGCAGTGTCACAATACCTGACACTGGAACACTCAGCTCAGCACTTACCATGTGAAAGCAGCCTGATACCAGAGACATTCTCACTCTGCTGAAAACGTTTCTGGGGTTCTGCCTCTCAGGTCAAAATGTTTTACACAACCACAATCTCACAAGTTGTGAAATAAGTTTCATTATCACTATTCAACAAATCAGCAGAGAAGATGGACTTACCAGACGTGAGAAGAGAAATGATGCACATGGAAAACGCCACCAGCATGATGATGGGAAGCTGCAGGGAGGAGGGTTTAGTCAGTACAGCGTACAGGCATGAGAGCAAGACGAAAACAAACAACAAAAAAAACTCACCGTCAGAAACTTCCAGTCTCTCTCAACACGAAGAGGAGACGCTCCATCTGACTCATCCAGAGCAAAGTTACCCAGAAATAGATCGATGGAATCCTGAAAACATCAGAACCATGTGTGTGTGCTGCATGTTTCATGTTTCTCTCACCATTAATGAATATTACACCATTATTGGTGTTTCACAACCTTGTTATATTGTTTTTAAATGGCTGTTCACCTTTGGTGAGCCAAAGTATGTGCTTGTTGTTGTGGTTGTGATGGAACATATGTTTAATTTCATACAGTACGTAAGGATTACGTAAGGAGAGATCTCATGCTAAGTAAAACTTCTGCTTACAAGATGAACATATTAAAATTTGACATTAAAAATGTCAATGTCATTAGGTTGTACCTAAACCTTAATTCAAGTGGGATTTTCATGTCTGACACCATCTGTAAACACAGTCTCATTTATCTGACAGAATCTTTGTGAATACGACCCCTGAATTCAAATCATTTACTAATTATAATAATTTCTTTAAGGGCATTATCAGATCTGTAGATCGTTTGCTCTGGTCTGAATCACAAAGTAAATTGTTGGTTTGATTCAGTTTCACACAGAAAAATATCCAATCAAACCAAAATATATTAGCTAATATATTAGCTATGACAACACTCTCTCTGCTGATTGGTCAGAAAGAAACTCCAAACAGGAAGTAGTTTCTATGGTGTCAAAGTAAATCAGAGTAACAAAGATGAATGTGGATCCTTTCCTAGTCATAGCATCATTTGATCCATGAAGAAGAAAACTATGACAGCAGAAGCTGAATCTGATGTAGAGACAACATGTGGAAAACCACATGCTGCTTCACATTATGTGAAGAACACGTGCTGCCTTCACACGCTGAACAGGAGAATGGAGCACATTTTTCTTGTATGAAACTGAACCAAACAAAGTGGTAAATGCAGCTTTGAACGATTTAGCTCAGATTGATTCAGACCAGAGTGAGCGATCTACAACAAATGACAACATACAAGCACACGCTAACCTAGATGAACCCAGAACCCAGAAGAACACGCTAAACACGTGTTAATCTGAACACGTGTTAGCTAAGATTGATGTGTTTCCACCTTTAACAGCGTCGTTTGATTTGATCACCAAAGGTGGCGTTTAGCTAACGTTAAACACACACACATCTTGTTGTGTTCAGACATGCACAAAGGAACCCTCGTCTGACTTAACCATGTGTATGTGAAACTACAGTTAATGTCCTAAAATTGACATTTTCTTCATTCTTCACAGCAGATCCACAGTGCTGCCTTAAAGTATTTCTCAGCAGGCTCAGTATGTATCGAAGAAACGTGTCTTACTTGTCTGAAGCCATCAGAGAAGTTGTTTTTGTAGTAGCGAATCATGGAGTTCCAGCCGTCCATCAGCAGCCCCCTCTGGGTCCTCTTCCCCGTCCTGACAGAGGAGAAACAGAGCTCCTTTATACATCCGTGAAACATCTATGACACATCCATGACACATCCCGAGGGTCCATCACGGAGGAGCAATACAGAGAGAAACACAGTGAAGTGATGTGTTAGCGTGTTATGAAGTGTCTTAGCGTGTTGTGACGTGTCCTAGATGTGTGTGAAGTGTCTTAGCATGTTGTGATGTGTCTCAACGTGTTATGATATGTATTCAGAGGTGGGTAGAGTAGCCAGAAACTGTACTCGAGTAAAACTATTGTTACTTTATGATAACAGTAACTCAAGTATAAATAAGAGTAGTCACCATAATAATGACTTGAGTGAGAGTAATAAAGTATCTATAAAAGTATTACTTGAGTAGTGAGTAACTTTGATCAAAATTATTCTTTTGAATAATCAAACAGCTATAAAGGCTCATCTGAGGAAAAAAAAAAATGCAAAGTAGCCACATGTAGCTTCTAATACAATCCAAATCATATCATATAAAGAAACAGTAGACAGTAATAAATCAGATATTGGTGAATATGGCCAGACGAAATGCCAATGATGCGGGGACGAATAACTCCGTAATTGTCGCTGTTTCTCCGCGCTAGCCTTTCTCTTTTTAGAATCCATTTTTCGTCAAAGTGCCAAGAAAATTATGAAAGAAAAAACAAAATCGCGTTTGCTTAGTTTAAGTTCATTTTAATTCATATTATATTATATGCAACGGCACCGGCCGGCCCACCTATCGAGCCGTGTCAACCCATCGTTGTCATGGAGATGAGGGACGCTGAATGTGATTGGNCACACACACACACACACAGACACACACACACACACACACACACAAAATGGGGAGTCACTTTCACTTTCTCTGCTGCGGTGCAGAAAGCGGAGAATTTTGACTCGTTGCGTCGCAGCGATGTCTCGCAATTAATAAAAAAAGTAACGCAAAGAGTGCGACTAAATGTAGCGGAGTAAAAGTATATGTTTATCTTCATAAATATACTCAAGTATGAGTTAAAAGTATCCTGCGATAAAACTACTCAAAGTACAATTTTGTGAAAAAACTTACTGAAGTAAATGTAACAGAGTAAATGGAACGTGTTACAACCCACTTCTGCGTGTCTTAGCTTGTTGTGAAATGTGTTAGCATGTTGTAACATATATTAGCATGTTGTTATGATGTTTTAGTATTTTGTGATTTGTCTTCATGTGATGTGTCTTAGCATGTTGTGTTTTTTAGCTGTTATATGTCTTAGCATGTTATGTTTTTTAACATGTCTTAGCATGTTGTGATGAATCTTCGTGTATTGTGACCTGTCTTAGCATGTTGTGACATGTCTTAGCTTGTTGTAATGTGTTTTAGTATGTTGGGATGTGTCTTCGTATGTTGTGACATGTCATAGCATGTTGTGGTATCTTAGCATGTTGTCACACTTCGTAGCATGTTGTGAAACGTCGGAGCATGTTGTGACATGTCATAGCATGTTGTGGTATCTTAGCATGTTGTGACACATCGTAGCATGTTGTGACATGTCATAGCATGTTGTGATATGTTGGAGCATGTTGTGATGTGTCTTAGCATGTTTTAGCATGTTGTAATGTGTCTTAGCATGTTATGATGTGTTTTAGCATGTTGTGATGTGCCTTAGTGTGGTGATGTTTCTTAGTGTGTGGTGATGTGTCTTAGCATGTTGTATTATGTCTTAGCATGTTGTGACGTGTTCAGCACGATGTGTGTTAACATGTTTTAGCTTGTGATGTTTTTGCATGTTCTGACATAGTCTGTTGTGACATGTCTTAGTTTATTGTGATGTAACATGTATTAGCATGTTGTGACCTGTCTTAGCATGTTGTACCATGTTGTGATGGTACAACATGATGTGTCTTAGTGTGTTGTGACATGTCTTAGCATGTTGTGATGTGTCTTAGCATGTTGTACCATGTTGTGATGTGTCATAGTGTGTTGAGATGTGTCTTAGCATGTTGTGACATGTCATAGCATGTTGTGACATGTCGGAGCATGTTGTGATGTGTCTTAGCATGTTTTAGCATGTTGTAACGTGTCTTAGCATGTTATGATGTATCTTAGCATGTTATGATGTGTTTTAGCATGTTGTGATGTGCCTTAGTGTGGTGATGTTTCTTAGTGTGTGGTGATGTGTCTTAGCATGTTGTATTATGTCTTAGCATGTTGTGACGTGTTCAGCACGATGTGTGTTAACATGTTTTAGCTTGTGATGTTTTTGCATGTTCTGACATAGTCTGTTGTGACATGTCTTAGTTTATTGTGATGTAACATGTATTAGCATGTTGTGACCTGTCTTAGCATGTTGTACCATGTTGTGATGGTACAACATGATGTGTCTTAGTGTGTTGTGACATGTCTTAGCATGTTGTGATGTGTCTTAGCATGTTGTACCATGTTGTGATGTGTCATAGTGTGTTGAGATGTGTCTTAGCATGTTGTGACATGTCATAGCATGTTGTGACATGTCGGAGCATGTTGTGATGTGTCTTAGCATGTTTTAGCATGTTGTAACGTGTCTTAGCATGTTATGATGTATCTTAGCATGTTATGATGTGTTTTAGCATGTTGTGATGTGCCTTAGTGTGGTGATGTTTCTTAGTGTATTGTGATGTGGCTTAGCATTTATAATGTTTTTTTAGCATTTTGTGATGTGTCTTAGCGTGTTGTGATGTGTCTTAGCATGTTGTATTGTGTCTTAGCATGTTGTGATGTATCTTAGTGTGTTGTTGTGATGTGCTTTAGCATGTTGTGACGTGTTCAGCACGATGTGTGTTAACATGTTTTAGCTTGTGATGTTGTGATGTACAACAAGATGTGTCTTAGTGTGTTGTGACATGTCTTAGCATGTTGTGATGTGTCTTAGCATGTTGTACCATGTTGTGATGTGTCATAGTGTGTTGAGATGTGTCTTAGCATGTTGTGACATGTCATAGCATGTTGTGACATGTCGGAGCATGTTGTGATGTGTCTTAGCATGTTTTAGCATGTTGTAACGTGTCTTAGCATGTTATGATGTATCTTAGCATGTTATGATGTGTTTTAGCATGTTGTGATGTGCCTTAGTGTGGTGATGTTTCTTAGTGTATTGTGATGTGGCTTAGCATTTATAATGTTTTTTTAGCATTTTGTGATGTGTCTTAGCGTGTTGTGATGTGTCTTAGCATGTTGTATTGTGTCTTAGCATGTTGTGATGTATCTTAGTGTGTTGTTGTGATGTGCTTTAGCATGTTGTGACGTGTTCAGCACGATGTGTGTTAACATGTTTTAGCTTGTGATGTTGTGATGTACAACAAGATGTGTCTTAGTATGTTGTGACGTGTCTTAGCATGTTGTGATGTGTCTTAGCATGTTGTACCATGTTGTGATGTGTCGTTGTGTGTTGTGATGTGTCTTAGCATGTTGTGACGTGCCTTAGTGCTGTGATGTTTCTTAGTGTGTTGTGATGTGGCTTAGCATTTATAATGTTTCTTAGCATGTTGTGATGTGTCTTAGCATGTTGTGATGTGTCTTAGCATGTTGTACCATGTTGTGATGGTACAACATGATGTGTCTTAGTATGTTGTGACATGTCTTAGCATATTGTGATGTGTCTTAGCATGTTGTACCATGTTGTGATGTGTCGTAGTGTGTTGTGATGTGTCTTAGCATGTTGTGGTATCTTAGCATGTTGTGACATGTCAGAGCATGTTGTGACATGTCAGAGCATGTTGTGATGTGTCTTAGCATGTTTTAGCATGTTGTAATGTGTCTTAGCATGTTATGATGTATCTTAGCATGTTATGATGTGTTTTAGCATGTTGTGATGTGCCTTAGTGTGGTGATGTTTCTTAGTGTGTTGTGATGTGGCTTAGCATTTATAATGTTTCTTAGCATGTTGTGATGTGTCTTAGCGTGTTGTGATGTGTCTTAGCATGTTGTATTATGTTTTAGCATGTTGTGATGTATCTTAGTGTGTTGTTGTGATGTGCCTTCGCATGTTGTGACGTGTTCAGCATGATGTGTGTTAACATGTTTTAGCTTGTGATGTTTTTGCATGTTCTGACATAGTGTGTTGTGACATGTCTTAGTTTATTGTGATGTAACATGTCTTAGCAGGTTGTGACCTGTCTTAGCATGCTGTACCATGTTGTGATGGTTCAACATGATGTGTCTTAGTGTGTTGTGACATGTCTTAGCATGTTGTGATGTGTCTTAGCATGTTGT